>VZRU01003009.1:46490-65669 GCA_013398155.1 Pedionomus torquatus
AGTTTCTTACCTGAAGAGTTTTGACTTTTCCTAAAACGTTCTCCTGTGACATCGCTTGGACGGCCTGTTCGCTCTCTGTTCTCCCATCAGGTATAAAAATACTGTCATGGGAAAAAGCTCGACTGCCCATAGAATAATGGGAGGACCTGGGAAAAAAAGAACAGAAAACAACAGTTAAAAAGTAAATAAACACAGCGATT
The DNA here is from genome assembly GCA_013398155.1 of Pedionomus torquatus. NCBI lineage: Eukaryota > Metazoa > Chordata > Aves > Charadriiformes > Pedionomidae > Pedionomus > Pedionomus torquatus. Next base: position 46,691 of record VZRU01003009.1, read on the forward strand.
TATCAGTAAGAGTGACCTTTTGTATCCCAGTTGCTCTGTTGTATAGATTTTCCTTCCCCCTTGCCTTCTACATGCTTTGAACATTCTCAGGAGAGAGATATCCAAACGTTCTCCTTTATCAAGAGTTTAACACGCTATTTCTTCACAGATGGTTTTCTGCCTCAGAAGAACACAGAGTGGGGTGGTTTTGAAGAGACAAGTGGAGAAGTTCAATTGATTTTCCTTAGAAGCCACAAATCTAAATGTTACTTTTAAGCTACAGAGTAGATGACCATGATGATTGATGCATACGTTGACAGACCACGTATTTAAGAGAGCCTGCAATGGTGTTGAGTCAGGCAAAGGCCCCAAAGAAAGGCAGCAGGTCCCAAAAGCACCACTTTAACACCAAAAAAAAAAAAAGAGGTGATACAACCCAGTAACCTACTTCTAAGCTACCTCATTTAGCCGAGAGTTTAGCTGCGCTCCTGTCGCCACGAGTGCCATCATGCTGACCATAAAACGTTATCTTCAACCCCCTGAGCTGATAGGAAGCTTGTGACACCATCCCGAATGGGTTTGATTAGAGCCCCAAGTGGTGAGAGTTGTTGAGTTGACCATGTCACTGTAAAACTGGATACTGATGCCAAGGAGGAGCGCGCTTCCCCAGTGACCGAGTTGTAGGGCTGCTCTAAATCCATGGGCAAAGGGATTGACCCCCCCCCCCACCAAAATATATATGGTTTTGTTTACAATAGATTTTAAAAGCTCATCAAGAAAACTGAGAATCCAAAAGAAAAGTCTGTGGTTGGTTGTTTTGGGGTTTAGGGGGCATTCTGGGGGAAAATGTTTGAAAATTATATTTTGTCTCTACCTAGAATACTTTATGGGGAGTAAAAAAACAGAAAAATACAGACATCAAAAAAGCTGCAGCAGAAGGCAATTGAATTGATAACCTATTGGCAACTCTATGGAACCCATTTACAGCTTAATTAAACAAACAATCTGGAAAAAAAAGAAAACACAACAAAACCAGACAATTTTTATACGAGTGTAACTAATGCAACCTTTTATGCCTGATAAAAACTTTATAAACAAACGCTTCAGCAAAAACAAGGAAGATGATACTTCCAGAGAGAACTATAAGAAAAGCAACAAGAAAAGCTAAAGCCTCGCATATTTTAGAAAATAAATAAATAATCTTGGGTTTAATTGGTTTAATAAGTGCTCAAAAAAGTTCTATTGAAACTTTGAAAAAAGCAATGTTTGAATCTTATTTATTACATTTTTATCTCTTTCCTTTTTTTTTTCCCCTGGGGTATGGAAATAATCTATTTAAGTAAAAACCATAATCTTTTATTACCAAGAAATAGTTATATAGGGTTACATTAACTTTTTATAACTGATTATATAACAGGCTATTCTTGACTTTTGTAACAAAATTTCTTACAGGTAACCTGGCAATATTAGAAATAAAACCCAGCCTGAATGTCTCACTCCCTCCAGCTTATATTTAAAATACATTTGCACTCACAAAATAAATCATCCAAGCTGTTGGGGAGAAGACGTGGAGCTCCCTGTATCATTTACTCCTCCATGCAAGCACAGACTAACTGAAAAACTATTTTTTTTACCCCAAATTAATATTTGAACAACGTGCTTCATTTGAAACAAACCAGCAAAAAATTAAGCAAAGAGGTGGTCGATATTTCATAGCACTTTTAGCCATCAAAGAGGGGGAACATTTACTCATGCTGTATTCTAATTTAGGGTGGGTTTTCTTTTTTTTAAAATAAATCTACAACTTGATTGCCTTTGGCTGCTAAAGGTAACACACCTTCTTTTAGAAACCTTTTATTAGAGAAACCATAAAAGTTTATTTTTAAACCCTCTTCTACAAGGGTTTCTATGCTGAGTTGTGGTGACTCAGCCTGCACACCCAGCTGTGGTAAAACTGGGCTGTATCTACCTTCCTTGCCCATTCAGGAATCAGGCGAGGAGCAGCAGTTTGAGAAATCTCCTTTAAATGGAGACAAATTCCTAGCAGGGCTGGCTGGCAAAATGAGCGGTTTGACACGAAGCTGAGTGAAAGCTGACTTTTCCACGCAACCACGTAAGTCTGTGTGAACTGAAAGTTCCAGCAAGAAGGAAGGATGGGGGTGGGAAGTTTGTATTCACCACTAAAACTGTGGGGAACATGCGAAATATGGCCATCGAGCCCATGCTGACCCCTCCTATGATACGTCAAGAAACTGCTGCAGGTGAAGAAGGCGAGAATTTGTAGCTCACTGTTAACCTTTGGGCCGAGAGATCTGCCGAGGATACCTCATCCAGGTTACATCGTACTCCGGAGAGAATCCTCTCCCAAAGATTTTTCCGGCAAAGATGCTGCTGTGGCTCGGGTACTTGTGGCTTTCTCCCACGGTTGTTTCACCATCTACGTGACACCGTCCTCCCCTTCCACTGCCCAGTGGGTTGGCGTTCTCATACTTAAAATTAGACAGCTCATGGTTATCCCTATTGTTTGTTACAGCTAATTAGTAGGCACCAAAGAGTTCAGTGACTTGCTTGCAAGTTCTTGACCTTACTAATGAGTCTGTTAATATTTAGGTCAGGCATGTGCAACCTGCAGCTTTTGAACTGAACAAGGTTTACGAGCAGTTCAGACCCCAAAACTTCAGCTGACCAGCAGCAGGGCAGGCTCTGGCCTGATGGTGAAGATCTTCCCCATCCTGCTACGGAGCTGAGCACACCTTGGGTGACCGAGTCTCACCTCCTGCCTGTGAACTACCCCAACGAATCTCCTGACTGTTTGAGATACGCAGCACACCAGCTTTTGGCTACGTGCAGGCTTGGGTTCATGGATACTGTGATCAGACTCGTTCAAATGCCATTTCAAGCTTCCTTTGGGACACTGGGCTGTGTGAAAGAGCTTGGGAGCTTCACGTGACCTGCAGTCATAAGCACATCACCACAGAAAGTCCAAGTCTTAACAAGTGCCCACAACAGTCCCGATGGGAGGTTAGGACCATGCTAAAGCATCTCTCACTGATGTTCTCCCATACAGCATCTGCTTTCAGTTTAGGCACCTCCTCATTCATGGCATCACACATTTCTGTTTCACAGAGCTGAGGCCAAACATATTTGAAAGCTTTTGTCTATTTCTTGGTTTCTTATTAACCGGCTGCCGAAACAAACATGCTCCAAATGGTTCAGAACACGTGAAACATTCACAAGAAACCCCACAGCGAACAAACCCAAGACCTTTCTGTACTGGAACCCCTCAAAATGCTCTGCAGATACACTGGGTATTTCACAACTGGGTGAGTGAGCACTTTGGCTAGGCACATGTCCAATAACTAGCAAAACTGTTTTAAAGAAGTTTGCTTAAATGTCTATGTAGACTAAAGTACATCAGAAAAAAACATTCACACATTGTAGTAACCTAGTTTCTTTTACAGGCCAGTTTAAATAGCATTTAAGGTGATTTCCAGGCTACTTGCACTTTCTGAAAGGTCTCTTATTTTACTGTCTTGGAGCCTACAATCCTTTCAAATCCTCCCAGCTGTCACTTTGACAGTTCATGTTGCAGAGATCCCTTTTCCACCGTTTTTTTTCCTCTCCCCTCCATGTTCTACTTTCAGAAAGACTGAATTTCTTTCAAGTCCTAATACAGTATGAATAATTGAGCTTCCCTGACTGCTACCACCATTCCCATCTCTGAAGATTTTCTCAGCAGCCTTTATAAAATAGGATCCTCACAATCCACATCTACCATCAGCTGTGCTCCAGAAAGCTCTCCGCTGAACTAAAAGGCACGGTGACACCAGGAATGGCTTTTGATAGATTCATGGAATGGCAGAGAGAGAGAGACCTGGCTACAGGTGTAGCCGAAGTGCAAGGCATTAGAGTTTCAAACCTCTATATCACTTCCAAGAGATGTGGGAAAACAGTGGCACCAGTTTATGAGCACTTCTGTTGATAATACTGACGATGACACTTCAGAGGCTGTTTGTGCTGAAAATAATTGAATCATCATCTGACTCACTTCCCAGAAACCTGACTGAATTCAATGAATTATGGATGTGCTATACCAAAATACAAAGCACTTTTAGCAAACCCTTAAAGATGTTCTCTCTGAAGATGTGCTGCAACCCAAGTATCAGCTTTCAGTTTCAATACACACAAATTTTCAAAAAGAATTTTCCCATAGTTAAATTCCACATGTTCTCAGAGGGTTTTTTGCCATACCTGTGTCCCTCTACAGATTCCTGAAGATAGGTAGGAATACCCTGCTTCTCAGCAAAACTAACAACATACTTTTCACCTTTTGTATTAGGATAAAATTCTCAAGAACTTCTGCAGTTTTTGAGACACTTAGGCTTTGACACCAAACGAGTGCACCAGGATATTTATCTTGCAGGTACCCCAAGGGTATAAAAAGACCAGCAGAGCCAACCATCCCACAGGATTTTTACAAATAATGAAGCCAGCAGTGTCAAATGGGGAGGGAACAGAGCAAGACATGGAGTACGAGGATCACACCACATCTTGTCTGTGGGCTGCTAACCCAAGCTTAACTGTATTTACCTGTAAAAAGCATCAACTACATCTCATCCCTAACTAACTTTCTTCTGCACATAAGGAATGTTTCTCAGATTCTTTGTGTAACTAAGAGCTGGTAAATTCATTCCCCTGGAAAGAGAGAGCACCTTCTGCTGTATTTCAGACTTCTGGAACAATTCCAGAAAACCACAGGTAAAACAGATTCCATAGATATTGGAAGTTTCATAGATGTAATGTTTCCACACATGAATTTGTCTTGCAAAAACCTCTGTGTGGTAAACCCTCTTCCCATTACTCACTCTTGCTGACTTATCTCTGTATATGCTAAGAAACTAGGAAATGGGAAACAAATCCTTCACGGCAGAATGGGGCCGTCCTGAGCCTACAAGAGGAGTCTTACTCCTCTCCCATGAAGATCCACCAACATAGACAGATTTCTCTTTGGATCCCCACCAGTCACCCATTGCTATGCATCTGTACCTGCTTAGGATGCAATCTTCTGCCAGCCCTAGCTACTCCAAGTCAGGACTGGGTGAGGTATCACCCTTTATCCCTTTATCCTCCTCCCCATGTGTTCCCATCACCTCTTTTTGTGCCTGCTTGTTGCTCACGATTCACACAAGAGAATTCAGAGAGCTGTTCTGGCCGAATAACTAACTCCAAATAAAATAACCAACCCCAAAAGCCCACAAAACTTCCCAGTTTAGCTGAGCAAACACCAGCACAAGCAGTCATGCCAGTTGTGTGGCCAGATTGCTGCTGGGAAGGGTCAGACAACTGCAGCCCAACTTCGATCTGCTCCCTCAAGTAGATCAGAATATACCAGAGGAATACAAGGCTCGGTACTGGTAGTCCTTGTGTTTTAGACCCAGTTTTCCTCCAGAGCTAGTTTTTCTCTCAGAGATGAATGTGGAGTCCTTAAAAAGTGGAATATTTGCCAGCAGGGAACACTGAGGTCCCAGCTCTTGCATAATCCCCTATCAGTGCATTTACTGTAGTACAGAAAGCTCGCACCACCAATTGCCTCTTCGGTGTGTCATAAACTTTCCTCCCACTCTGATATTAAAGAGTTAGAAATAGAAACTGGAAAATAAAGGGAAAAGAATGAGTTGTTCTGTTCTTTGATGTTTGTAGAGACCAACTCTAAAAAAAAACCCAGTCTCATGACTTTCACCCTTCTAGATTTCCACTAAAAAACAATTCTGTAATTATTAGAGTACAGAGCCAACTCTTTAAGGTACAGCCATTTTTAATACTAAAAAATTCACAAAGCATGCAAAGCAAGAATGAATTTGTTGTAGCCAGGAATCGACCCTTAGTATAATCCCTTCAAAGAGATCTGAGAGGCACCTCCCAGAATAGCACCCCAGGGAAATGACAAGTGCAGTGATAGGATGCCTTTACCTAATGTGTTGTTTTAAAAAAGAAATCTGATGCCAGATTTCTTTGCATCTCCCATGAATGTCCCCAGGGCAGCTGGAGATGAAAAACATAAATTGCATTTTCTAGTCATTCCAGTGACGCATTAATACTGTAATAGAGGAAAATGGATTGTAATTCTCAGATGTATTTTTAGTGTCCTCCCTTTCATCTGTCAGGCTGGAATGCGAGTTTTGGTTCTAACTCGTGCCCGGATGGGGAATATTGTCCAAGCTGCTACATAACTCTGAGTTACAACTGTGCTCAAACAGCACGTTGCTTCACTGCATTAACAAGCCCATAAACACGGTCCTTACAAGCTGAACAGGCAAAAGGGATAATTTTTTTTTAGCAGGAAAGCTTAAGGATTCTTTTTATAAAGTAAAATTCAGGACAATTTCTGTGCTCAATCAGAAGATGTGCCTTCAGGAACCACTGAACCTGAGGGCGCTGGCTCTGGGAAAGCTGCACAGCCCCAGAGTTGTGACCCACCAGAGTTGCAGAGATGCCAGTGACCTGTTCTGCAGCCTCTGTGTTAGCAGATCTGCTCATCACAAAAGACACCAGGCAACTTTATCTTATACAAAGCTAATAATCTAACTAAAATAAGGATTATTAAGGACATAAAAAACTAATCATGGGAGGTATCAGGGCTCTGAGTGCCCTAAGAAGCTTTAGTGTCCCTGACCATCTTTCCTTGGGAAGTGGGACCAGATGCTCCATTGAAGATCACAATTGAGGCTTTTGTTCCTACCTAACTGCTGGTCTCCAGCTCAGCCACAGCTGTGTCTGGCCATGAAGCCCCTTGATCCATACCTCAATTTACAGACTAATTTCCCCTCTTGCCCTTGGCCCTGCCTTCTTACTGTAGACCTGCAAAGTGGTCAATGGATCTGACCTACAGATTGGCTTCCTGGTTCAGCTTCAGACCTGCCTTATCATCCAGATATAGCCTTATCTGTATTCCTGATTGGACCTGGCCACCATCCCAGGATCTGCCCTGCTCACCTTGCTTAAACACCATGGGACCAGGCCCCAGGTGACAAGATCACTACCCTGCTGTGGGATTCCCTTTGATGCCCTACTCACCCTCCCTGAGGGAGCAGCCCTGCCCTTGCTGCTTTCTGACAAAAAAGTAGTGGGGTGAGACTAGATATTTCTTGATACGTGAATTATATGTAATTATTCACCAAGTCCTCCAGCCTCAGAAGGTCTCAGCATGCACAGAAAAGAAAGGCATCGCTCTGGTGATGTAATTCTGTAAGTTCTCCAGTAATTCTGCAAGTGAATTGCTAACACAGCTTGAGGATTGTGGACAAGCCACCAGTTGTCATAGAAATATGCAGACTAGTGGAGGGAACAGGGCTCTAAATGGTCCAACTTTCACACGTGACCTGGCACTCCACTGCATGTGACACTATTCTATCAAACAGCAGCATATGTTTATGCAAAATTTGTTCTAAAATATGGCAAAATGTAGAGAAAAAGAATTGAAAAGTCTAGGTTAGCCTTGGCAGGAATCGGGGCTATACAGTGATTGCATTCAGCTCATAAAGAAGGAAAGGAGGAGCAGATAAGACAGCACATTATACCTCAGGTGACAACTCTGCTTGGTTCAGGAGCCCAGCCCTAGACCTTAACAGCTGTGGAAAAGGCAGTTGCCATGAGAATCTACAAGGAAAAAACCTGTATCATGAATAGGAGGGAGAATGCAATGAAAACACCTGAAAGAGAGGCAAGGAGGAGAGGACAAGTGGACAGTAGGGCAGCCTAACCTTTCTGGGAGACAAAAACAGGGCAGCATTTTGATTGAAGAAGTGAAGGTCAGAATTTAAGGAAAAAAACCCAAAGCTCTGGGATTACTAAGGTGAAAATGAAGCTAGTCATGGTCAGGGTTGAGGATAAAATGCAAGAAAAAAGGGAGACAGACACAGAGTGAGACCTGGAATAGAATGTGGGTGGCTGTTGCAGAGAGAAAACCTACTGAATAAAGAGTTCTCAGGATCTTATCCAAACTACATCATACATAATGGGGCACCTTTGTGCTCAAGTAGCAGCTTAAAAAAGAAAGTAAAATGGCAAGTTGATGGCATTTAGTGCCTATTTCTAGTAAGTGATAAAACGTCAACAAGCAATAAAAAGTCCTAGCTCACATACTTCACAACAAAGTTTCTGGAGCACAAAGACATCAGCAAGCTGGTGACAGGAGGAAGGCAAGAGTTGAGTTGTCAAGAAAAAGTAAGTGTAAATTACAGAAAAGGTCAAGCAACTCTCATTTCACCAACGCTTGTAATGAATCCTACAAATATATCCGTGCAAATGAAGAACTGGAGAGAGCAAATCTACCTTTGCCACAACTTTCTCTGTCCTGGAGCACCCCTTTGTTCCCACAATGCACCCCATAACCCAGAAATAAGAAACTTGTTCAACACGGATCCACGTTGGCCGACACAAGTGAGGAATATATAGGCATGGTCTGTGTCCAAAAGCTTTACAATGTCCATAAATTGCTTTGCACTTCTTGGGCTTGAAGAGATACTTACTGAAATCAGAGTGCTTCCAAGACAAACTCTCGAGGAGAAGGTGGACAGCAAGCACCACTGCACCAAGGTGCTCCCCCTGGAGTCAGGAAGGCACTCAAAATGAGGCAATTACAAGGGAAATGGGGCTGATAAGCAAAAGATAAAAAAGTTCCCAGTATATGAAAATTGGATGTGGCAGAGGGAAAATATCTTGTGGTAGTGGTGGAAATTGTCCAAGAAGGAATCAGGACATTCCCCTGGACCCTATGATTCTCTAGGTCTGTTTTCACATTTAGCCAGCACCTTCAATTCATAGGGATTTATGAATGTCTGGATATACTAGTGGGTAATAAACCAATGCATCAAATAAATTTTTCTTATTCTTCCTATTTCAACAAAGCAGATCCTTGCAAGTTATCATTTATAGGTTGCTGGGTTTCCTTCCTCCCCACTCTCAGATTTAGAAACTGAACAGCTGAACTGGTGGTGAATCATTTTCATGAGATGAGCTCTAATAGTCATGCAGGAAAAACAATGCATAGACATTAAGAGCTTATCCATTAGGCTCCCAAGTTTGAGTCAGACAAAAAAGAAAGACTTCATGTTATGAGGATTTGAAAGTATCATAAGCTGCTTTTGGAAATTTCGGGACAGATTGTATGCCAAGAACTACTTTGATATGTCTGCTTTATAAGAATCCATCTAAACCAGATACCAAAAGCAGACTATACCTTGGGACCAAGCTTTTAGTGAAATGCCAGAGGTGGCTTGGAGCAGGAATGTGAACCTTTGCATCCTACTGCTGACTGTCATCTGCATCAAAGTTGATGTTATGGTCATCTGTTCTAGTGTATCACCCATAAACATCTGTCCTACTCTTTACGCTATCCCCCATCACTCTTCATGTGAAGAGCATTACCCATGGAGATGACATGGAAATCTGAGCTGCAAAGTGAACATGCCAGGGGAGCAGAGGCTGGGATTGCTGAAGAGACCACACAAAGTCCAGAAAGAAAGAGACTGAACGTTTTCTCCCAAGTGCTACTTTTTTTTTTTTTGCCTTACTTAATCAATCACCACATATTCTTTCAAGGTACATGTCAGGTAATTACCTGAGCAATAATAAAAGAGTCACTTGAGAGATGAGGAAAATATAATTACATTCACTTTTCAGGCCAGTCTCTATGACGACGAGAGTGAGCGCCATTGATCAGCAGTGAGTAACCAAGGCCGCATTTGACGCAGACGAGTTGTTCTCATTCACATGAAATGCAAAATGAAAATGAAATAACCAGAAACTAAAATGGAGACACAAGAGATGAGTAATAGTGAATAAACCATATCAACTCCTAGACCTGACATACAATATTCTGGTATTGGAGGAGTAGAAGACCACAAATACCTGCAGAAACCCTCAAGGCGAGTGCATTGTTTAGCAAAATCAGGTGAATAATTTTGTTTTCTGAGGTAAGTGCTCAGCTGGGAACAATCACAGAAAGAGAGGCTGAGCACCGAACAAGCCCCTCCTATGGCTAACTCCTGTGAAAACAAGCACAAGAATACAGGTCCCACTCTGCACCTTACAGAAGAACCTGCATTTTGTTGTATACATTCTCCCAAAGCTGTGATGTTCCTGCTATCTGTGTATGCACAAACCCAACATGAAGTGCATTCACAGTAATAAAGTTCAGACAGCCTAAAAAAACCCATGATGTTGAAAGTGCACCTAGAAGATGAAAGTTAAAACGGGACTGAAACAATGGCTTTCTTGGTATTACTTGTTGTCATCATTCCCCCATGTCTTGGTTTGAGGACACCCCCTTGCTTACAGAAGACCAACTCTTCGCTGAGTCTTCTTCCTATCTGTAAAGGATTCATCAATGTCTCCTCCTTATCTTTACATCACTCTGCAAGTCATTATTTGTTTCCACTTTCTATAGGCTTCTTTCTCAAATTTCAATCCATTAAAGAGATTGGGATTTAGGCATGTTGATAGCTACACTTCCTATCCTTTTTCTGCCTGAAAATGTGTGTTTGTGCCCTTTGTGGCCGTTTAGGCACAGAATTCAAAATTAACGAAGAATTAAAACTTATTCTTCGCAGATCAGATACCTCTTAGATAAAAAACAACAGCTGTCTGGAATGTATTGCTGATATCACAACTCAACTGACTGATCAAATCTGGATCATATTATTTCTGCTCTAAAAAATACTTTGACAAAGGCCACTAATGGCCAAGTACCTACCAAGAAACAAGCCTTGCAAGTGCCCCATCCCACAAAGCCCCATCCACTCATCACTGACATTCTTTCCACCACTGCCTTTGGCCTCTCTTTAGCAGAGAGAATCCAAATTTGTACTATAAAAGCTGGTGGCTGGTACAAGAGTGACTGATATGAAACTACCATCTCATTTCCACCTTCAGACCGTCTGTGGCATTTGGACTCAGGTGCAAATCACCAGTGAAACAGCCAGACCCACCCAGCCTCTGACAGAAATTACCTTCAGCGAATTATTAAATAAAGGCCTCTTAAGATGACAATGAAATGCATTCTTTTTCCTCTCCCCAGTCCTTCTTCTGCTTGATTCCAATTGCAAGATTAACTCTTAGAATTGGCAGGTAGACTGCCCGGAGGAAGTCAGGAGGCTTCTGTTCTTAGCAGAAGACGGCTGCACACACCACCTGCAGCTCCATACAGATGCATGACTTGGCTTGTGCTGCATCTTTGGCTCTGTGTCCCTGTTTGCCACCCTGGGCCTTCCCTCTTGGGAAACTTAGAACCATAGAATGGTTAGAGTTGGACAGGACGTTAAAGATCATTGAGTTCCAACCCCCCTGTCACGGGTAGGGACACCTCCCACTGGAGCAGGCTGAACAAAGCCCCGTCCAACCTGGCCTTGGCATCCAGCCTGCTCATGACTTCCCATCATGAGCAATAAAACTCCTGATGCATCTTGGGAACACACCATGCTCCTTGCCCCAGCTTTGGTCCATAAACAGTTTATTGCTTATTTTGCTTATCTGTACAGCCTAGTGATGAGAACACTGCCTTAAATCCATGTGAAGCCTGTCTTTGAGAGCAGGCACTGAGCGAATACCCCAAAAAGGACTGAAAGATTTTCCTGCAGCTCTGCTTATGCCCAGTTTACATTTCTAGAACTGAAGTTACCTGGCAAGGTGCCAGGACAATTGTCAAGGAGGGATGATTCTGACATTCTACTGGTGAACTTGTCAGAAGCCAACCTCCATATCTGCAAGGGAATGCTCTTGGCTTCTACAGTCGTGGAAGTGACACGATGCAATTCTACCGTCTCTCTGAATTATCTTATTATAAGGGTACGGCGTGAATAGCAAATGCCAGCTTTGCTTGCCAAAAATGAGGCATTTTTGAAGAATTAATACATTTGGAGAAATCACACTGCTTATGCAGGTGGTGCCCACAAACAGAAAAAAATAAGAGCAGTAACTGCTGTACAGTTTAGCACATCTCCACTAGGCAAAGAGCTGGGTGACCCACAGTCCAGTCCCAACAGCAATTCACGGTGGTGAAGGTTCAGCAAATACTGGGCAAAGCTGGTGACACGACAGAAAAATCTCTCCCTTTCCTTTTTCACAAGCAATATTCCTCAGTATATAGGGAGAATTAGGATCTTTGGGTGATTTCTTCCTAATGAGGGCGGCTTTACGTAGGTGACCTGAGAACAGTTTAATCAAGGGTTATGTGGAACTTGATGGGGATTTACAAATAAAGGGGTCCCATTTCCCAGACAGGCCCATTCAAGAGACTGAAGTTTTTTGCTGAGAGACTTTTCCCTGGAAGAAGAAGAATGTTGTCACACTTGGGTCTTAAGGGCCTGACAGGTCTACTTCCAGATCCTTTGAAATATTGCATTCAGCCCAAGTAAAGGCACCTACTGAATCCTCTGTAAGAAAACTGAAATCGCCTGCTGCCTCTGCACATCCATCCAGAAAGACAAACTTTTTGTAGGGCACCACACAGGTGCCCTTTCAGGTACATCCTCACAAGGCTTGCTTAGTGCCAACTGCGACAAGTAAGACGAATTCATGATCTTCTAAATTGCCAAACCATAGCCTCGGAACAGAAGCTTCTGGAGACTTCAGTGAAGCTCCACAAATGCAATCTAACTTGTCTTGTAATAAGCACTTCTGTCTCCCAGCTCATAGGGTTGGGACAGAAAGTTAATGAATACAGTTTTAACTTTGCAAACTCGAGAAGGGCAATATATAAAAGTGGGAAAAGGAGTTCCAGTGTTTCACAAGGCAGGGCAAGACACATTGCAGAAGCAAAGCTCCCAGCTGGGAATTGCAAAACAACATGGATGAATAAATAGGTTGCAGCGTGCATGCATCAGGATACCAAGCCAGCTATTTGCATCTGAGGAGTCCAGGAAGCAGCTGTAAGAAAGGATGGACAGGCAGATGTCTCGGGCTGCTCCCAACTCAGCTAGTCAATCTACACCGTATGCAGATTACCTAAACTGCTCCTGCTGCATCTGCATCACCAAGTCAGCACAAGCTCCATTAGAGGTTCAGGCGTTAGCTCTGAGCAGGCTTGTAAGCCAATACGGCACTCGGTGAAATACTAGCTCAGCTCTTGGAAGCAACACAGATCTCTTATTTAGCCTACACTTGTTTATTTTCCCGGTACTACCTTCCTGAAGCAGCTTTCTTCCTTAATATCTTTTCAAAATAGTAAGTTGTCCCTCCTCAAAACAAAGACAAAAAGTCCCCATGAAACATCTGCAGATAACAAATTCACGTACTTTACGAACTGCTGAAGAAATACAGCTCTCTTAAGGGAATGGGAGCATCCCTGGACTTCTGTTGCAAAGCTGGAACTTTTATAGATTTCTGAATATATACAATTGTTGTACCTTCTTAGAGAGTTTGAAGCAGATGGTCTTACAAAACTACTCAAGGTTTTGGTTATATAAATATGCTACTCGTTATTTATATTTACCCTACTCCATTTCTATAGGAGTAATGGAAGGTACGGTAGCGTGCTTACTGTTGGACAACTTGTAAACAACTCTTTAAATTGTTTTACTCAGCTAGCTTATCCCTGCATTCAATTCATAAACATTTGAAATCATACTAAAAGGCAAAAAAATATACAGGACGGAAGCTGCGCTGCTGAGAACAGAAAGGGGTGGCAAAACTAAACTCCCCAAAGCCATCTGATGCATTTCACTGAACATTTCTGCCTGTTGTAGGATGAGTAACGTGGCAAAGGCTACCTGCAGACTGAAAATTATTATCAAATACCGCCCACGTTTGCACCACGACGCCTGGGAAGGAAAACAGAGTTCTGGCTGAGTATTTCTAGCAGGTCAAGCCAGAGGCGCCTCCCATGAATCACAGAAAGAAACATTCCACTCGAGGTGAGTCGTGGGATCCTTCACATTTGCCAATCCCCTGTAATTTAAATTGTGCAGTCTGATTTACTCCACTAGGGATTTACACTTAATGCCTTTATTAATTAAAAGAATTAATGCATTAAAAATTGCAAGCATTTAACAGTCTCGCAAGGGTCTGCCCCGCCTTCGCTTCGCTCTTGAGGAACTGGACAAGTTCCCAAATCCCTGTTTGCTTCTGGGCGCAGCATTGACTTTTCAGTTACGCTGGATGGGAAATCTCAGATAGCGAGATGATGCCCTTTGTTTTGCTCTTGCTTGCTCGTTTGCTCTTGAGGCAAAAGGTGCCGTAATTCCCTGTGGTCGCTCGGCATCATGCATGCAGGCAGTGCAATGCAGGAGCAGTCACATCTCCATCTGCAGCGCAGCTATGCTCCCTCTTGATTTTCTAAAAAGTTGGGAGGGGCACAAGAGGCGTACAAGATTGCATGGCAGAAAAGAAAGAGGAAGCCCAGAGCTTACAGAACGAAGCAAAAAAGATGCAGAAGCTTAAAAAAAAAGTCACATTTTCACAGCTATGATTTTGCACTGTTGAAAACACTGTGCAGGGTGATGGCTCTGACACACATTTCTCCCATCTTTTTCATCCTCTCAGATTTTTTGTTCCTTTCAGATGCTCCCACTCCTCAGTGCAAAGAGCTCCTTTTCTTCCAAAGAAGCAGGCTTTGACAAGGAGTCAACTAACCTGAGCCTTTCAGTTGGAAAGTGAAATAAGTATTACCGACCCAATTAGGTTGTGCATCTGGTCTTGGTTTTTTTGCTGTTATGGTGGTGGGATTTTGTTGGTTTTTGATTGTTTTGTTGTCCTGGGTTTTCTCCTGTTCTGTTCCTAGTTACAGATTGCTGACTTGTTAACTCTGTGCAGTGTCTTTCTCCCATCGTTTCTAACAGCAAATTATCACCCTGTCCTTCTGCAATCCTCTCTTGGCACTGGGGTACCATCTGATTACCAGGTCCCTCTCTCCTCTCTCTTTCTTCTCCTGCTCTATGTTAAAATTCGATCAGAATAAAGGCAGCCTGTTTGTTGACCCTAATTACAATGCAAAACCTGTGCGGGACAGATTGAAAGAGGATGTGACTGTCCTCACCTTGCAGAGAAAAGTATGCAATAAAAGATCTCGTGCAGCCAGGTCAGGTTTCCCTTTCCTCAGTTTTAAAAACAGGGATGCTGTTAATACCTCTGCTCAGGTGTGCGCCGAGGGGTTCTGTGAAATCACAGAGCCAGATTCAAATCCATTCCTGCTTCACCCTGGGATTTTTTTTCCACACCCCGGCACATCTACCCAGTAAGTAATAAATGCAAGAAGCGAGAGACCTCGGGGTCTCCAGCAGCAGGTGTCATGTTCGGAGGAGGGACAGGGATGCAGACTCTCCGTAAAAAAAAACAACAAACCAGCATACAACTCGCTAACCCTCAGCCAGAGGCAGAATGTAAATTTAATTCCTTTAAAAAGCAGGGAGAACGAGACTTGAGTAGGGGCTTTGCAGGGGCTCCTCTGGCAGCAGACCCGTGGGACCTTACCTCAGACCACCGTTGGGCTCTTCATCGGAGGAGAAGGTGCCGTTACAGACGTTGCCGAAGGAGTGGCTGGGCTTCAGCTTGGCTTCCTCACCCTCCGACGCCGGCTCTCTTTTCTTCCTCTTGCCGAAGAGCTTCTTGAAAGGCTGGAACTTGCCTGCTTTTTTCTTGTCTGCGGATTACAAGAGGGAGAGGCGGAGGGCTGAGGGACGGCCGCGGTGGCCCGGCGGGGCTGGCAAGCAGGCACCGCGGCACCGGGTTCAAAGGAAGAATGAGGCCAAAGAGCAAGTCACCAGCCCCGAGCAGCGCTCGCAATGTAAATGCAGGGCAGCAAGCTCCCCGTGGACGCCTCCCGTTGAGAAAGCCAATGTTAAGAGCATTAAAACACCCGCTCTTGGGTTGAAGGACCTCCTCGGAGGTGTCAGTGCAGCCCAACATCTGGATGAAGAGAAAGGATAATTTTGTAGAGCCAGAAATTATTGATTATTTATCATTTGAGGCTCATTTTTAGGCTTTACGCCCCACTTTTGATTTGACCTTTTCACCAAAGGACAAGAACAGCTTTGATCGCTCCTCTTAGGCAGGTGTTGAATCTCCTGCCTTGAATTAAAAGCAATTCAGAAATAACCTGTTCTTATTTTACCCCCATAGCCTCATAACCAGGTGAGTCAATTTGCAAACGAACAAAGAGAGCAGGATAAAGTTCTGGTGGTTTGCTGGTGGGTTATTTGAGTAAATATCCAGCTTTATATTGACAAAGTCAATATATTTTTCAGGCCTTTTTTTTTTTTTTTTCTCCCCCTGAGTAACTGAGGGCAGAACTTGACCAAGCATTTCTTCCTTGAGACACTTACATTTTAAAAGCTGCACCAAAAATAGCACCGCAAAAAGACAGCAGACATGAAGACAGGAACAAGAAATTAAAAACTTCACCAGAAGAAAAAAAAAAGTAACTTTTGTTTACACCAAAGACTGAAGAAAATAAATACAGCTTCAAACTGCTCTCCCCACACCCATGAAAAAGAACAACCATCAGTATGTTGCTAATAATTTCTCAGAAGAGGTTAATTTCTCTGGGCTGGGATGCACCAAAGAATTTCTAAACCATCATAACTGGCAAAGAGTTTAATTTCTTTTCTGCTGCTACTTAATTTTGCATTGAATCTACTTAGAACAAACAAGTTTAAAAAAATCAAAACCAAACCATCCTTTTAGCCTCCTATCATAATTCAGTTTAAGAAGCATCACACTGTGCTGGTGACAAATATTTTCATAAGCTATTTAAATGCCTATATGTGCTTTTCTCCCAGGCTGTGTGCATATGCACTGCCTCAGCTTGCTCTGCTCTTCCCTACGAGCTGCTGCTCTGCATAAAGCAAGTACTTTAGTTGCAAAGTACATAGAGAGCTCCTGTAGGAACATTTAACCAGGAAATATGAAGAGGCTTCCATAGTGCAATAGTACTCTTCACTAACTCATCAGGTTTTGTACTTCGAACTGCTGTACCTGTGTATGGCAAAGCCACAGCTGGGTATCATCCCTTGGTAGCTCCTGGAGCCATAATTACAAGGTGTTTAGAGAGAGAAAAAATGCATCCAAGCACATTGCAATCTGGCTACTTCCAGTGACAAGTGGTTTCCAAATGAGCAAGGTGCCAGCGAGCATGTGCTGAACCCAGGGATGGGATCAAACTTACACAAATGTGTGAGAAAGCTAAAGCTATTCGTTGTGAATCTGATTATATCTGTACTTGATGAAGCAGGAAACCTAGACTGAAATTACAAAATTGAAGACGCGATAGAGAGTAATTCTGCATTTCCTTTACAGATCCCTAAGAAGTTGACAGGTATCATGCTTCTCGTTGGACAGTCATAATACACACCATTTGTGCAACTTCATTAAGACAACAAGGCATCCCAGTGGCAGCATAAAGATACCAAGCTGAATTAGGAACCTCAAATCAAGACCAGCATTAAAATTTTTCGATCCAGAATTGCTGACCCACAATGGGCAGATGAGGAAAACAACGATGACTGAAGCAACAGTTTTACCAGCATAGAAGAAAGAGGGGTACAGAATTTCACTCTCCCTGGCCCCTGGCTGTGCTTGCCATAAGCTGACCAACTAACACTTCCAGCCAGACTGATTGCTTCTGCTCAATTCTGACTTTAGAGAAATATTTTCTTATACAAAACCCCTAACAGATAGGCAGGCAGTCATGCAGAGAAAGAGAAAAATTATTGCTCTAGGCCAGAGCTGCCCCAACCCTTCATGTGCTTCAGAGACTGCCTGCAAAAACCCATAAATCAAATGGTGGAGCATACAGGAGAGAAAGCATCAGTACTGGACAAATGGCTGAATGAAAGAGCTGTTTTTCCACAGTTCCCACCTTGTCTGCTGCCTCAGCCTTCTTTGAAAAGGCAGGCTGTGTAATGCCATTTCTGCATAAAACAATTCAACCACAGCGTTTTTAAAACAGGTTCTCACTGTGTCATTCATCTGCATTGCCCTTGTCCCCTCCTCTTTTAGAAGTCTTCAGATATAACTGTGAATTACCTCATCAGCTCCAAATCTACTGTATTGATTCACCAACTGCGAATCTGGGTGTTGAACAAGTAAGACAGGTCAACACAGCTTTCATTTCATCAAAAAGGGTGAAAGCCAACATGGTTATCTGCAGCCAAGATCTGTTTTTCTCCATGTCATTTAACATGCCCCTCAGCTGTTGCCCTGCTCCACACCCCATCATCACAGTTGTCGCATTACTAAGCGTGAATTCTTAAAATTAGTCTTCATGACTCATTGCAAACCCAACAAACACCCTTCCCTGCATCGGCTGTTCCCTATCCTGCTGGTGTGGAGATATGGAGCAGCCAACCATTCCAGGTTTCTAAGGAGGTGATGCCTGACTGCTTGGGCAAGGTCTATTTATGTAAACTTTTCACAAGTTCTTATGGAGGAAGATGTGTGATGATGTCACCTACAGGGTAAAATGCTTCCTATAACAGGCTTCCTAAAACAAGTACAAAAAGGAATCCAAACACTGGCACTGCAACAGGCAGCACCTAAGGCTGGTGCCCAAACACGGCTCCTCACTCCAGTCTACACTGCGGAAAGGGAAAAATGAGATAGGAAAGATTGGAGGCTGGAACATCCAATGGTGCTCACTCGTAGTGGTTTTGATCAATCAGAATGACAGATGATGGCTCCTCCCTCCCTCCTTTTAAGAAAAAGAGAGGAGAGGAAGAGATTGAAGAGATTCAGGAATTTAGAAAGAAGCTAAACTACTTTAATGAAAATATAAATAATAATAGAATAATAAATAATAAAATTTTAAAAAAGAAAAATGTATTCAATATATACAAAACTGTATCAAGTGCCCAGGGTGAGATCATGTCACCAGCAGGCATAGGGAAAAGTCCCAGACTGGCTGGACTCAGTGATCAACCGGAGCTGGATTCCAGACCTGGAGTCAGGAATATCTGGATCAGGAATACAGAGAGAAGAACAGGCAGGGTCCTCCTTGGACGTTGGCCAT
>VZRU01003009.1:65680-80764 GCA_013398155.1 Pedionomus torquatus
GGCCATCGAAGAAAAAGAGGGTTGGCCCTTTGATCCCTCAGCTTTTATATTGAGTGGATGGGATGGAATATCCCATTTGGTCAGTTTTGGGTCACCTGTCCTGTCTGCTCCCCCTTACAGGTGGGACCACTTCCAACCCTCCAATGGGGCAAATAACAAAATTCCCTGCCCTTGGTTGTTCTAGCAATAAGGATAAGGCAGGGCCTCTCTGCACCCCATCCCTTGGTATAGTCAGGTCTTATCACTGTGAGAGTGAAGAGTTTTCTGACCAATGGGCTGTTAATTTCAGAGTTCAGTTAGTTAGACGAGACCCAGCTAAAAAAAAAGTAAAATTACTGAACAGAAAATTGGTTCATTTTACCTCAAATGAGGACACTTGTGTCAAGGGCAACTGCTGAGGAAGGGAGGAAACAAGTCTGCTTACACGGGCCATTTGCTTCTCTCCTCAATCACTCAAATGGGAGTCCAACAGATCCAGCCCCAGGAGAACATGGGGAATCAGCAATTAAACCTTTTTCTTGCCCCTTTCACAAGCCTCTCCTGTTCAAATCACTGTAAACAGTTAACAGTGAATCAGTTTTGAATCACAGGAAAACATGAGGTGTGAAGGCGACAGATAAACAAGGTTGGATATGCGAGCTAGAATAACACCGCACATATGGTAAACGCTCCCTTCTCAGCTTATTCCAAAAGAGTGGCGGAGCAGATTAGAATAATCTTTAATCTGTCATATAATTTGTCAGCTGCCTAAAGACAGGTGGTGCCAAACACAGAGCCAGTTAAAGCAGAGAGCATCGGCATCATGAAGGCAACACATGGTCCTTCCACCCCTAAAGACAGAGGGGAGAATGATAGGAGCAGCAACTCCTCTCACACTCTCTCTTTCACTCTGAGGTGGCCTCCAAGAAAGATAAAGGCTGGTGCAATGGGTTTTATTGCCCATAAATCAGGCACGGGCTTTGGACTCCAGCTGGCAAAGCCTTAGCAATGCACCAGCTGGCAGATCCCCACAAGATCACTCGTAGCTAAAGTGCTCAAATGTCACCCAAATCTATTGGGGTGCCTGGACTGTGATGGCTTTCAAAAACTGCACAGAGCTGTCAACACAAGCATAGGTCAAATAAAGATTTAACTATGGCTCTTACAGAGGGAAGAGATTTAAATGCTTGGAAAGAGTGCAAGTCATGTATCCCACACAACAGGCACAATGCAGGGGCAAGGCTACGCACTGGATGGGACAGGGGTGATGTCAAAGCCACTGGAAATGTGAAAAGTGATTTTCAAGCAAAGCAGGCTTCATACAAGAAACAGGGAGTCTTAATAATCATAGAAAAGAGACCTAGACACCTAACAAGGTGCTGGTTCCTTGCAGCCTTTCCTCCTTGCTGCAGTGCTAGGGGCACTCACAATAACACGGGTGAGAAAACCAGCGGTGAGAGATCGCTCTGAGCAGAGTCATACAAGTAAATGCATCAATCTGGTGGGTAGAAAGATGATTGTTGAGGAGAAAAATAAATAAAAGCAGGGTTTATTGTGATTTTTTAAAGCTGAAGTTATTGCAGCCAAGACTTTCCAAACCTCAGTTTTGCAATGGGAGTTGTGGAGATATCACAGACATTTGTTCATTACATTAATTGGAAGAGCGGAGATTTAGGTTGGATATTAGGAAGAAATTCTTTCCTGTGAGGGTGGTGAGACACTGGAACAGGTTGCCCAGAGAAGCTGTGGCTGCCCCATCCCTGGGAATGTTCAAGGCCAGGCTGGATGGGGCTTTGAGGGACCTGGTCTGGTGGGAAGTGTCCCTGCCCATGGCAGGGGGGTTGGAACTTGATGATCTTTAAGGTCCCTTCCAACTCTAACCATTCTATGATTCTGTGAGTCTATGAAACGCAACCCCTGTCTGGAACACCCATCTGCAGTACAAGATATTGTGCAGGAGCTGTCTCCAAATTAATGTGTTCCTGGTCAGTGAATTTAATGGCTATAAAATACAGTGTGCTAGGCTAGATTATTGAGGATATGAATTATTAAAATTAATAGAATTTCTGTAAAGGATTTAAAGAATGGAAACCCGCGTGTGTGCAGCATTAAGAACTGCATGGCAGGCAGAGGTCAGGTGGGTTACTGGGCTATGGGCACAATACAGCAGCTGGGAGAAAAAGGGAACCAAAAAATATTAAGGGAGTAAGCTGACTGACATCTCTAATCACATCTCTACAGCAGAAAAAAGCTGTTATGATGTACTTTGACAGTGTCAGTGTGAAAAAAACAACACCTCAATTTTAAGCTAATAGTATGCTTATTCAGGCTTTGTTAAAAATAACTCAGGTTATCCACCAGCATAAGCAATGCTCTGTTGAGCCCTGCATTGGCCGTGCATCTGCACAAACTTCTTCCCTTTTCGGGTCCCCTCCAAAAAAGCCCCCCTGACTCCCCTCAGCCCAGTCTGTTCTTGTAGGGCACGAACGTTCTGTGCGCAAACTGGCATCGGTACTTCCCTCCAGGCTTTGCCACCCACTCCACAGCACGGTAGATCCATTTCTGTGGGTCCCCAGAGCTGCTCGTTATTGCCCATAAACTGGCGTTCAGAGCCAGGAGCAGCGCTCCCTCGAGAGGTGTCTCCACTCCTCCAGGAAAGGAAAACAAATTATTTGGGAGCAAGGAGGAGGCAGAGGGCAGACTCTGCTTTGCTTAACGGTGTTCCCATGTTGTAAAACAGGTGCAAGCTCCTGCACCTATTGTAGTTCATCAGACTTCACAGGGAATGTTAGTTTCTGGGCATTTTCTGCCTCCATGACCTGCCTTCATGCCATCGCCCTCTCCTCCATAAGTAGCTAAAAAGAAAGCTGGGGCTGACAGATGGACAGAGTCCAGGTATAGAGAGCAGACACAAACACCAAAGAGCCTGAGGAGACCTTTAAGATAATGCAAAAAAGGTAATAAAGATAGACATAAAAAATAGACTGATGTTCAGATTCGATAATGTAACTTCCCAGCAATGAGATCAACAGCGTGAGAGTTAATTAGCCATAGCACTCATAAATTGTACAGCGTGCAATAGTCCCATGCTTACAGAGATAAGATAATATAACCAGAGATTAAACCAATACCTGAGGAACATTAAATGAAAACAAGATTTAGAGGGATTAAAGGTGAGAAATTGGTGCAGCCACAGTAGCCTCTTGAAGGATCTGGGCAAAGTGAAGGAAAAACAGCATGCCAAGGCCTGCCTGCTTCTCCAAGAGTATCAAGTGATCTTATAAGAGATACTGTTTCTTGCAAGCCTTGTCCCACAGAGAAGATGAGGTATTCTTGGATTACCTGATACATATTAGTAATACTAGCTAAAGTATCCATAACACAGCAAGAACCAATCTTACTTTCCAGAAACGTCTGTTTTCCCTCACCACCTGCAGAAGCAAAAACATTTCCATAAACAACAGCCCCTTTTAAACCATATGTAGCTGAGACAGTCAGCTGCTAGGAAATGCCTATGAATCAGCATATCACAGTCTATTAATGTTCAAACACCACACAATACACTTTATCATCTGGAGCAAGGAAAGAGCTAATTCAACACCTCTTTTGACATAAGGAAGTTACAGGGAGAGTAAAAATCTTATTTTACACAAGCCAGGGCAAAAGGACTTAGCCTCAACTGCATGAGGATCAGTAGAGTGGTCTTTAGTGGCAAGGAGATATCGATGAAGGAGTAAAGAGTAGTTTAAAACTGTTCAGATGATGTTAAACAGGAGAACTAGAGCCAGGTAAATGCTGCTCCTTTCTACTTCTTAACCCTCATTTACTTTGGCAGGAGTCTCACCTCCCTTCCTTTTTGAGCTCTTGTTTTCCCCATCTATAAATTAGAGCTTCCTCAATCAGTCTATGTATTTCTGTGCCTGTTATTTTTATTAAGGGTGGTCCTAGAGGTGAGAAAGCCTCATGTTCCTCACCCAGCCCTTCATTTTGCCACTGATGTCCTGCCTGCCTAATCCACCCCACTGCCAGCCTTGAGCAACATCTTTGGGATGGAGAAGATGCTGCTCTCTGAAAAACATCCCTAGAGCAGGCAGGTCACTCCGGGAACATGTGGGACAGGCTGGGGACAGAAGGGCCTCCCAGGAGGCACAGCAAGTGCAAGGGCATCAGTAGAAACATCAGCAGCAAAACCTTACTGGGGCCAGGGAGTTTCCTTCTTCCAGAGGGAAGAGCCCCCAGTACAGGCTACACACAGAGTAGTCAGGGGCTTTAAAACACCTTGGGCTGCACATCCTGGGCACAGCGACAGCAGCTGGCAGAGCTCTTGCACATAAGGACATTTGCGAAAGGGTTAAGTGGATGCGGTCGATGCTGTTGAGGTGCTGGGCTGCATTGCAGAACATATGGGATAAGATAAAACCTGCTTAGAATAGCTCTGGGCTCAGTGATGCATGTGAGACTCTTAGAAAAGAAGAGACCGCAATAGATTCTGATTCACCAACAAAACATTCATCCATTATGTAACAGGAGGGAGAAAGTTTTATTTTACTAGGGCAAGACTTATTAACTAAAGTTATTCGTGGCAGATCCTTTCGGTATGCTGGGTTTTTATCTGAGGTTTCCACATCTGCATTAAACACTTGAGGTCTCTTTACTCAGATGATGTTGGCTTGTTATTTCCTTCTCAGTGAAAAAAAAAACAAAAACGGGAAAACATGGGATTCCCTCAGCAGATTCATTTCTCACGAAATTTCTGTTCAAACCTGAACTACTGGCCAAGCTGCAGATGGAAGGATAAAACTCCCAAGGGCAAAGTGGCCTGTGTGAGGACCCAACACGGAGCAGTCCAAAGTCCAAGGACTACAACCCTCATCAAACACCTCTCCTCGGCCCCTCCCCAGCTGCTGGCAGCCACTTGTACCTCCCCAGAGCTGGCACAGGCTGCTGACAGGGTCCTACACTCAAACCTTAGATCATTCTTTCAGGGGATTGTGTTACCCAAACTGCTTTTTCTGCCCAGCCAGCCCCTAGAACAAGTCCTGTATTGCATGGGTCAACTTTTGGATCATATCACTCCTCCCCCCCCCCCCTTTTTTTTTTTCTCCANAGTTTACCATTAAAAAAAATAATGTTAATTTTCACAAAGGGAGCGTGAAACTTGCAGACCAAACCTCTTCAGTGATAAGGCACGAGTGCTAACAGCATGCTGCTGACATCTATTGATAAGACAAAGTTGAGAGGGATCCCGAACTCAAAGGAGGGTCAAAGTGCTGTGCCAGGAAGACTGGATGGCTGGAGGACTGGGATAACAGAAATGAGAGGCAATGATGAAGTATTACATGCAAACTCATTCGTGTAGGGCATATTGCTGAACCGTTCTTCTAAATGCTTGGCCCTGATGAGCTAGAAATGGGCGAGAAGACAGACCTGGCCACTCCAGCTGATCAAAGCTAATTAAAAGGCAGCACTGGGGTGTAACTACAAAAAAAGTAAACTTCACCCTATGGAAAGGGCTCCTGGAACTGACAGGGGTAGCTACTTGTCAAGGGAATGGAGAACCAACTGTCTAAAAAATGGTTTGGGGCTAATAAATCCAGGCTGAAAACAAGCAGGTACATCCAAAATATCTTGGATTGGGATTTGGAATATTTTCCTTCATTTATAAGGGAAAGAACAAACCAATACATTGCTGCGGTGACCTGACACAGAACGAGTTCTTTCCTGAACGTCACATAAGGGTAATTTTATTGGATAAAAGTCTCTTGTCATGGTGCAAAATACAGTATTCCTGCTTTTTCTGACCAACACAAACTAAAAAGCCAGTAAAGATGTACTGGGGCATACAGCAGCTGCGAGCACCAAAACTAGAAATCTATGGAGTCCTTTCAAAGCAGCATCACCACTCAGAACAATAATAACTAATTAATGAGGAAAAACAGATAAAAAAAGTTGTTTTGATTCCTTGTGACTGGCAAGCGTAAAACAATGGCTTTGAGTGATTTCTTTCACTTATGCACAGTTTAGTATATTTTTACAATGACAGATATATAATTTTACCCTTGCAATTCAGATGAATGGATAAAATACTTTAAGTAGGTCAGATGGAATTAAGAGCCAATTTCATTTTATGAACTTACTCAGTCCCCAGTCATAAGGAATATCTGATTATTGGGTGGGGCTTTTTTGGAAACTACCAATATTTCTTTTGCATTAGAGAAGCTCCATGGATCACAAGGAAAATTAGCATGTACATTCTGTGAAGTCAAAATACATTTTAAAAAGTTCAGGCCTAGCCAGGAGGAAAAAAAAAAAAAAAAAGTGTTTACTTTATGTCCTTGTGTTCTCTTTCAAAATTCTGAGACTTATAAAGTGATGTAGAAAAACCAAGACTAAAAGGGATCTTATTCCAATCAAATTACCAACCACTGTAGTGGAAACATTATTTTAATAATTTTCTCATTCAATTTTATAAAGGTAAAGCTGAACACGAGGCAGTAAATCCATCCCCCCGCCTCAAATTTAGGGGATTGGAATCTCAGAACCATCTCTAAATTTTTCAGTGAGTAAAGTATCCCACATTTGAGCAATCTGAAAGCCAAGTCAAATCTAGACTCAGGCTTAATACGTCTAAAAACCCTAAAAAAACTGTGCCATCTCCAATTTCACAGAATTAAAATCATGCTGTTGTGGCTTACAGCTGGTAGCAAAGTAAAGAACATCAACTATTTTGTAAGAAAATAGCTGCATGTACCACAGCATCTAGAAATCCTCCAGCCAATTTTGGTACAAAAGCAAAGACCGAAGTGAATGTTTTCATGCTGAAAACCACAGTGAAGAGAAACAAGAGGTTGGGAAGGGTTTGGTTTTGTTAAGGATTTTTTTTTCCCCTGAAGAAAGCCAAACTTCAACCACCTTATTCTGTGGGGCAAGGAGGTCAGGAGGAATCGTGGCACTCACTCCCCTGGTGTATCACCAAAACATCATGGGAAATAACATCAGTCAGCAGCACAGGGGGTGAAGAACCCACTCTGTGCTTCCCTCCAAAGCCTGCAAACACTGTGCTCCTGCAAGGAGCCCCTTCTTCTCTTGGAGCTCTCTGCAGGAGAACACCTTCACCTCTTCACGGCTCCTCCTCTGCCTTTTTACTGCAGGCTCTCCTTCCCCAACTGGTCCTCCAGGTTCACTTACTCCTTCCGATATACAAATCCTCTTTGCGCAAATTGACATTAATTGTGGCCAGATTAAGACTCAAGACAGCTGGCCTGAGTCTGTGAGCTTGTTCATTTATCCAGCATTTGCTTTTTCCACTTTCTGAGCAGCTTTCACTTTTCACTTTCAAACTCAAACCCAGATTAACCCCCTCCTCAGAATAAGAAGACACTAAACTGAGACATTCTCTATTCTTCTGTTCAGGGATAAGATTTCCTTCCTGGGCACACAAGCAAGAGACTCAGCTGAGGATCCTCGTAAAAATGAGATATGCCAGACTTGAGTAAATCTTCACCACAACCTTACAATTTACTTCACGCACAGACTACAACCCATCTTGCTCCTCCACATCTTGAGAGTTACTTTGAAAGCTGGAGAAAGACTTTTTACAAGGTCATACAATGACAGGATGAGGGGTAATGGCTTCAAAATAGATGGCAGATTTAGATTAGATATTAGATAGAAATTTTTCATTATGAGGGTGGTGAGGCACTGGAACAGGGTGCCCAGAGAAGTTGTAGAGGCCCCATCCCTGGAGGTGTCCAAGGCCAGGTTGGATGGGGCTCTGAGCAACCTGGTCTGGTGGGACGCATCTGGTGCTGAGTGCTGACAAACTGGTTTCCCAGACCATGGTGGATCTTCTGAGTGCCAAGGATAGATGGCCATTCCCACCATTTTTCTGAAATTGCCGATTTTTGTAACAGATTACTATAGGATTCAGGATGAAATGGTATTTCACTACTGACTTGAATGCTATGAAGAGAAAAACTCAAGCTGAGTTGCTGTTACCAGCAATTTCAGTAGCAAGATTTTAAGCTCTAAAACAGATTATGGAGACAAAAAAGCAAAACTGATCATTAGCATTAATCCCTAGTTATACTAGTATTGGATTTCAAGGTTCAAAGCATTTTACAGACTTTAACCAGTCACTCCTTATTTGTCGTCTGGCCCTCTGTGGTAAGCAGGCTGAGACACAAAGGCAAATTTCTAACAACTTTTTCACAGAGCGGAGTCAAAGACAGGGCAGGGAACTTGCAGTGGCTTTTTGACATCCTCGCTGGACCCCTCAGCCTGGGTTGCCTCCTCAACCCAGACCAAACACTGACACAAGGCATGCGTAAGACTTTTTTTTTTGTTGCAGGAAAAGAACTGTAAGTGTTAGGGTTGAAGTTCTGGCAACTTTCTGAAACACTAAATCTGCTTTGGAAAAGGAGCTTAAAACTGACTCAGTTCCTCATTTTGTCAACATAATAAAACATACAGAAGAAGAAGAAGACACTTCCCTGCTATTTATGAAGAGAGAAGAAGTGAGAACACACACCAAAACTAATACAATTAATGGATTTTCAGTGCAGCACTTGCTGTCTGGAGGCAAGTGAACAATTGAGGCAATCATAGTTTGCCTTTGTTTGCAGAATTAAAACAGAGAAACAGGACATCACTAGAGACACTTATTGACTGGTAACCTCAGAGAAATCTGATGAAATTTTTCAGCTTAGACTTCCCTATAAATATCTAAGAAATGGAAACCTCTTGAATATTTTTTCTTCTGATCTTTGGAAATCTAACAATATTCACTTCATAAAATACTCAAAAAGATTTATTTTGTCATTGAATTTATTTGGCTGACACTGAGTATATTTATTAACATAAAACACTAATAAGTAGAAGGAGTGTTATTTTAAATGTCAGCCAAGTAAGATATCTGTAGGAACACTACAAATAGCAATATCAATAAAAGATTCCTTATAATATCTGTACTGTCAAAATGGAAAAAAAAATCTTAGCTAATACTGTGATGCTAAGTGAAATCCCCTCCTATCCATTCTATTTTAAGATGATAGAAGAAAATTAAATATTCATGAAGAGGCAAATTTAAAAAGAAGAGAAGCAGCCATAGAGAAATGATACTTAAGTATTTACAAACCTACACAATTTTAAAAATATCTAAATTCTATCCTTAAACCAGGACAACCAGACATTTCCTTTTGACACATATCTAGTAAAGAGAAAAAAAAAGAGAAAAAACCTATTTCCAATTGTCATGCTGGTTGAGTTCCAGGTGAGAATTTGCCAGGCCAGGATGTGACTTATTGCACTAATCATGCTTCATCTCACTGCCCTGAGATTATGAAGCATTACTGCCACTAAACTGGTGAAATACATGAAATTTAGCCACACGAGTTGGGCATGATTAAAAAAATCACTGAGAAGGGAGATGGCGCTTTCTCTCCTGCCCACATAGGAATTTATTCACCATTTATGATGCCCCAGAACGAAACAGAATGGAGGGGACTCAGGTGGCCAGGCAAAGCATGAGATTTCCTGTGCTGGTGAGGATGGTTAGACATAACTACTGCCAAGGGAAATTAAGGCATTGTAGATTCTAGTATATGACATCAGCATGGACCCTAAAAAGAAAAATATTCAAGCGTGCTGTTTATAAACATATAAACTGGAAAGACAGTGGGAGCGTGGGTTGTGTCTGCCATTCTCTGAGGGGCTACAGCAGCTGTAAAAGCCCAGGGGACAAGCCAAGCATAGGATCTCCTGATGCAGCATCATTCCAGAAGTTGTCACATGTGTAGGGTGCCCCCTGGCAGATGAAGTACCCTCCAGCTGGTTCCAGAATAGTAACAGAGAAAGAGCAAGAAGCAGAAATTTTGCTGCTGGTACTGACTAATGCCCGGGTGGATGTGGGAGTCCCTTTCAGCAGCTGTGAGAACTTGCTTCCCAGGTAGCGCAGCACATTTTGGATCCCTGCAAGCAGCTTGGTGTAGGAGTTGGTACCCTGCCTGTCCAGCTAAAGGAAGTTCAAAGTGAATCTCAGGGTTAGTCCAAGGTGACCAAACTGTATGTAGTTCCCGTCTCTAATGGTTTCTCTGGCACAGGCTTCCTGCCACCCTGCATAAAACACTCCTCCCCCTGATACCTCTGCTCTACTGGTACAACTCAAGGCTCAAGAGCAATAACTGTCAAAGAAATCCAGGAGACCAAATGTAGGAAAGGAGTGGGGGCAGAGGAAAGAGGTGAATACTCAAGTTTTAACCTTTTTTACTTGCCTTGTATCTGTTCTTAATTTGTTTCAACTACCAATGTTCAGTAGCTGAAACTATTTTTCAATCTCTGTAAAGCACCACCCTGGGTTACAGCAGCACGTGCAAGGTCAAAAAAATCATAACAGTACAAAAAAGCCAAAAGAAAAGTTTATAAAAATAATCAGTTTCCATTACGTGACCAGCTACCCTCAAGAAATGCAGACATCTCTCT
This sequence comes from Pedionomus torquatus, assembly GCA_013398155.1. Taxonomy (NCBI): domain Eukaryota; kingdom Metazoa; phylum Chordata; class Aves; order Charadriiformes; family Pedionomidae; genus Pedionomus; species Pedionomus torquatus. The sequence continues at coordinate 76,139 of VZRU01003009.1, forward strand.
CCTTGATGCATTTTGAAGCTGAGACACTGCAAAGCATCTCGAAGCTGGTCCAGAGGTTTCAATTCTTTAAGCCTTCCACACACTGTCGTTTCTGAAAGATTTGTCAAGTGTGAGTGTCCCGATTCAAGGTAAAACAGAATCAACTTCTGTCCAGTAATTTTACAGCTTAACTAGGCCTCTTCTCTCTAAAATTCACAGCATATTGTGGAGAAAACTGCTCATTCTCGAGTGATAAAGGGCCGGTGAGTATGGAAACAACAGTAGTTGTTGCTTTGCGTTGCGGGCAGTCTTTTTAATCATGGCATACAGAAGGGGAAAATTAACACAGGTTAATTTTCCTAGGTATAGAGAATAATCTCTCCAGCGTTCTGTGTTTGCCCTCCATCGCATCCCTAGATCCTCATACCAGGTTTTCTAATGCATTTTTGGAAAAATCCTGGTGCTCTAAATGACTTTGCTAATCTTGATACTTCTTTAAACAGCAGAACTAAAGCCCCAAAGCCATATGCACAATAACACCCACCCAGGACAGTCAGAGGAAAGAATCATTTAATTTAGGTACACGAAATGACAGCACTGTCAGTTATAGGAAGGTAACTTTGCCCAGTGTATAAGTTAAGCTCAGGCTTCTTCCACCCTTGCATCCCTTCTCCTTCACTTTTTAAGACTAGGTCTTGCATACAGAAGAAAGAAGAGTTGTGGGGCAGGAATACGTTGTAATGCCAATGCAGAGCAACATTTTCTCCAGGATTTTTCGTCAGAGGGTATGTCTAAATGACAGGAGAAACGCCACATCCTGCTATCCCTGCTTTTCTGCTGTAAATTGTTTGCAGCCAAACCATAAAATCCCCAACCACACGGCGTCAGAACAAAATAGGAGACAGAGATGTGATCGTCCCTCCAAATCTTGCTTTCAGTCTGGCTTGATTTATTAGCTTTTTTAAACCTGATGGTAGAGACATGACATATATACCAGGATATGGATGGTTTGCAATTTCTTTGCAGAAGACAGTACTCTGGACAAAGGTAATTCTGGCTGCTTTGTTTAGTCACAGTTAATACTACGTGTGTCTGCTCTCTGGCTGACTGACTCTCAAAACCAGGTTTGAGTTTAAGTATTTCAGACTGCAAACTGAAAATTAACTAGTGACAAATAACGTGCTGTACTTCCTGAGAATGCGCTGTTTCGTTAACATTCCAACAAATGCTAAGTGAAGATGACCACAGGCGCTTACGTTTCTATACATGAAATTTATCATGTACTTACATATTGCAGATCACTGATACATCTGGGGAAAAAAAAAAAAAAAACAACCTGGAAAGAATACAAACAACTACCTGGCATTATAAATCCATACTCATTACTAGGAGGGCAGCTGCTGCTTGCTTTGAAGGTGGTAGTTCAGAAATCACAGTCAAACATGTGACTAAAAGGCTTTCAAATAGGTTTTGGTAAACAGACTCTTAAAAGAGCATCACTCACGTTGTAGTCTAAAGCTCCAGGAATGGTAAGGCAAGGCACATAGTGTCTGGATAACCACTTAACTAAAAAGTGGAAAATAAGAAAGCAATGATGATTTGAAAGGTCTCTTCTAACCTAGGCAATTCTATGATTCTATGAGATTTCACTACTTTATAACAAAAAAATATTTGAATATTTCACTACTTTATAACAAAATATATTTTAATATATTTGAAAATACATTCACTACTTCATAACAAAAAATATTATTCCTGGTAGCACCTGGGGCATGGACACCACATACGCTGCACACCACCATAAGAGGCCAAAAGCCTCACAACCAAAGCATCTGAAATTTAACCAGGACTGAGGAAAGCCTGAAAGGATGGATGGCTGTGAAAACTCATGCAAGATTCTCATCTCATGCAAGACTCTCATCTCAGAGAAGGACACAAGGAAGATTCATCAATTGTTTGTTTACTTCTAGCATCTGCCACAAGAACTGCCCATAGAAAAGTCCTCAGAACCCCCAGTGAAACAAACTCTCCCAAAGACAGCAGAGATGGAAACAAGCACTTCCTCACAGCATGCCAGGAACCCAGGCAGCAGCTCCAGAGCCATCAGGCCTGGGTAATCTATGCAGAGTCAACACCAGCATTACTTGACCTCCAGCAGAATGAGCTCAAATTGAAGGGGAAAGGAGGTTTAGTTTTGTTCCAAGATCCAGAGATAGCAAAAGCTATAAGCCCCTCAAGGTGCTGTTGGACAAGGGCACAGCCACCAAAACAGCCTTGCAGGATTTCCCTCTCTTCTGCTGGAATGGGTTCTGTGTCAAAACTAGCAAGTCCTGTGGACCTGACCTCATCATGAACAGTTGTGCTTCTCCACCCTGCCCTCCTGGGACCATGCCACCAGACTGGTAAGGTTTGTTTGTACTGGTTCTTCAGGATAACCAGAGAACCAGCACCTGAGCAGTCAGCTGGGACAAACCCAGGCAGGGAGCAGCCGGTCATCCCCGCTGGAGGCTGTATTGTGAAATGGGATGAGCCTAAAGAGGACATGTCATCTAGGGAAACAGCATTCCAGAATAAGAATTAAATGTAGTCTGCCATGGGAGAAGAAGAACATGAAGAGATTGCATCTTTGGAATGAGGAGACGAGATTTTAATCTCCATATTTAATAAGACACTAGTAAACTAGAGGACAGAAGTCTCCGAGCTACACTGGGTTGAGACCTCTAATTATTTCATGAAGCATTACGTGTAGCAAAGCAAAAGGTGCTGATTAATTGCAACTCATTAAGTGCAAGTTGTTTTGTAATTAGGAAAAATGAATGCAGGCATGGCGAGGTTGGTGCAGACAAGAATTCCACCTCGCTGAGCGTCGCATTTCCAAGAGCAGCCAATCTGCTCAAGGAGCAGAGGAGTCATTTGAAATTCAGTCCTGACCCATGGGGACAGGCTGTCAGACCATGCATTCCAACTTTTCTGAAACAGAACTGGGAAGAAATCTTAGATAATGAGTGCCTTTGCTACAAACGACTGGATTAGCCAATTAGTGGCTGTCTCCACCCATAAGCTATTAAAAATTCATCTTCCATGTGTAGAAAGCATTGCTATCCTATCTAGAGTACCTTTGGATGTGTACATCACCTGTGTTCATGTTATCATTTTTCAGATAGACCATTTTGCTAGTACTTATGCAGAAGTAAGGTAAGTCATACTTATCTCTTAAGTAATTGTATGCTTCTTAAGGAATCAGAAAAAACAACAAATATCCCAAGTAAGATATTGCCAACAGGATTTAAACACCATAATAGTTTCAAAATTTTCTCTTTACCCATTTTGGGAGAAAAAGTTTGCCGTGGGTAAGAGAGTTCAGAAGCCACTGCACATACTAAGACAGAAAAGGGACTGGAAACAAAGGCAAAATGAAGCTCTAGCACAGAAACACGTTCTGCAGACAAGACCACCAGGGCATGAAAAATTACCATCACTCACCTCGGCTAGAAGGCTGGCACTCTGTAGATTTTCTCTACCTTTCTACTTTTAATCCTCTCCATTAAACACAGGTATCCTCCGAGAAACTAAGTGTATTTTATTCAATCCTTTTTCTATTAAGGGAGGCAGCGACTGCCGACATGGGTTTCCCTGAACAGCTACTTTCAGGGAAGGCTCACGTGATGTTGAATCACACTCATCCCCCACAGCTGGCTGACAGGGATTTTTAAGTCTTTAGAGCAGTACCATACAGCGATCGACCACAAAACCCAGTATAAGGCAAGAGAGTGATGTACCATTTCATTTGGTGGTAATCCTGCAGCAAATGGTTTTCTACAAAAGCAAGCAGCAAATTCTGGGAAAGTCCGGGTCTGGAATTTGCAGCTCGGTTATGACTTAACTAATAATAACTAACACAAGTGTAAAAGCCACATGAGAAGCAGAGTTTCCTGCCCACAATACCACTGGTGAAGTTGCCTACAAAAAGAAAACTTAAAAAAGCCTGAAAACTTCACACAAGAAAATTCTTTTCTTTCTGAATGGACATGCTGTACTCCCACTCCCTCACAAAGGAAATTAAGAGCTGCTTTATATTTCAAGCCTACTCTGTTTTTCTCAACAAGATACAAATGAAAGGGCCATGTGAATTATTAACAGATGACAACAGAGAGCTAGCCAGGTATTTCAAACACTTGTGTCTCTTCTTCCTACATGAATTCTTCAATAGTGCATGCAAGTGAGTCCTCTTACTTCTTCCATCCTTTCAATCTGTAATTAGAGCCCATGAGGTAAATTGTTGAGAAATAAAGGCTTTTTTACATTCCTTCCTCTCTCCTTTCTTTCCCTGGAGGAAGGTTTACCCTGACCTTTGGTGACAGAGGGACGTCCCACCTTGTTCTGAAGGGCAGTCAGTGAATCCAGCAAGAGCCTTTCCCCCTCTTAATACCTTTTCAGTAGCACAAGCTCATGTGGGACATCACGCAATCCAATGGAAAAAGAGAGACTATTTACTTCTGAACCGGAATAATGACAAATGCTCAGGAAACCTGAAAACAGACTAAAGCTCTTGTCGTGTTAAAGTGTTAACCATCATCTCACGTTGAAAGCAAATCCCGCTCATTACAAACTCTTTGGCCAAATCATCCCCCCTCCCCGACTCCCCTT
>VZRU01003009.1:80860-96898 GCA_013398155.1 Pedionomus torquatus
GAATTCTGAATTTGTCAAATAATCTCTGCAAATCCAATGCAAGAAATAAAAATGAAATGATGTAGGTTAGTACCAGCGCAATTGAAAGATAGTATTTGACAATTAATGTAGGAAAGCCTATTGAAATCAGAACTACAGTAGTAAGGCTTTAAAAACAGCAAGCTTTGAAAAATAATCCGTATGATCTTAATTGAGCCCATGCTTTTCTATTTACTTCCAAATTTAAATCCACGAATTCTAAACTTTCCTCAATTAAAAGGGCTGTTTCAAAAAGTACAGCAAAGCACAGCGTCTGACATAGCACCAGCTGGGGGAGGAGAGTTTCCCACAGCGGTGCAGGGTAGCTCCCAGTGATGCCACAGGGAATTACCTGCCAGAATAACCTCTTTGGTTTTGGATGGACTCTGCTTCACACACACGCTGTGTATGACGACTGCCATAAAAATGGACAAAAGCAGCACATACATTAGCAGCAGCTCCTGCTTCAAAACGATAAGCGCAGCACATTGGCCCCTCAGCCAGCTCCCCGCTGAAAGGACGCCAGAATAAGCCACAACAACTGAACAGTGAGCTTTCGGACGACAGGACATCGTGTGCTCCAGAATCTACAGAACCGGTCAAGTACTTACAAGGTTTCTTAAACAAATTGATCATGCCTACAATTTCAGACGAAGCCGGAGAAACTCCAGACTTGATCTTCTCTGAGGAAGAAACAAAAGCCGTGAAATCACCAAAGAGAAAGGTTTGTTTGGCTTTGTTGTTGCTGTTGCTTTTTACGAGGACCCTGCAGGACATATTGCAACAGGATAGGAAGCTTGTAGGAACAGCCTTACAAATCAAGCCGAGCACGTATTTCAGCACTCTCTTTCTATTTAGCGTTCTCCCTGTGGAGAACACTACAGGAGGTTTTAACTAGCAAGAGCCAAGGTGCTTTCAGATTGATAGCTAAGACCTCCTGACTGATCTTTCATGAGATATTCATTCGGTACATTGGTTTATATAACTGCTTTTTGCTCAGCCTTGCCCAGCTACAAAGCCAAAAATAGCTTACCTTCTCCACAAGGGCAATAAGGTATACCTAGAATATCAGGCAACCAGTTACAGGTGCTACGAATAACAGCAGCAGATTTTATAAAGTCAGAAAAACCCCATCATTATATTAGCATCCATGTCTTTAACTTTACAAGAATGGTTTAAGGTCAATAAGTGCCATGAAACCTGGAGGCTGCATTTTTTGAGGAAAATCGTGCCAAACACTAGTGTTTTCTGAAGCATCCTATAGTACCACGAAGCGGAGACAGGCATTAGGCGGTCTATGTTAGCGTCATAAAAGAAGCAACAATGATGCAAATCCCTCTTAGGAAGCCATAAACTTTTGAATATAAAACCTAAAAAAAGACTTCATTATGCAGTTCTCAGTCAACACCGGCTGAGCCAAAGCCTACTACAGTGCTTCTCTGTGCTCTCGATAAAACTTCCCAGGGCTCCTTTCGCAGAGGTGCCAGTCTTCCACGAATAGATCTTTGCAACCAGGATTTAAGGGAAAATAGACCCTGTAAAGTGAGGCTCCCAGGTCTGCAGTTTGGCATACAAATGGGTGGTCTCACTTACGAATGTCCCAAGAACCAAGCAGCTTATAGTGCAGTAAAACCCTCCGCAGGAAATACATGTTTTAATGCTGCCTTTTCCATTCTTGCACGGTGCTGGTTCAAAATCCTGTCACACAAGTTTTACCCAAAGACCATCAACAAGTGGCTAAGCTTAGGCCTTTACATCCCAAATATGTTTAGACCAAAAAATCGCTTCTCACAAAACGCAGGATTTAGAGATTTTGCTTTCTTAAAGCGAAACTGAAGAAGTTTATGCTCATCTTCTCATTTAAACAGAGGACCTTAGCACTTGCATATCCATCACAGAGGCTTTTGAAGTCAGTACGATAAATTTTTTAACAGAGGAAGAATTTAATNAGAAGTGAACAGGAGGACACCACATTAATCCAGCACCACTGCTTGAGCATGCTCGGTGTTTACACGTAGCTACAAAACTTCATACTGCTTCAGTCCATTTGCAGCATTGAACTCAAATGAATTCTGAATTTGTCAAATAATCTCTGCAAATCCAATGCAAGAAATAAAAATGAAATGATGTAGGTTAGTACCAGCGCAATTGAAAGATAGTATTTGACAATTAATGTAGGAAAGCCTATTGAAATCAGAACTACAGTAGTAAGGCTTTAAAAACAGCAAGCTTTGAAAAATAATCCGTATGATCTTAATTGAGCCCATGCTTTTCTATTTACTTCCAAATTTAAATCCACGAATTCTAAACTTTCCTCAATTAAAAGGGCTGTTTCAAAAAGTACAGCAAAGCACAGCGTCTGACATAGCACCAGCTGGGGGAGGAGAGTTTCCCACAGCGGTGCAGGGTAGCTCCCAGTGATGCCACAGGGAATTACCTGCCAGAATAACCTCTTTGGTTTTGGATGGACTCTGCTTCACACACACGCTGTGTATGACGACTGCCATAAAAATGGACAAAAGCAGCACATACATTAGCAGCAGCTCCTGCTTCAAAACGATAAGCGCAGCACATTGGCCCCTCAGCCAGCTCCCCGCTGAAAGGACGCCAGAATAAGCCACAACAACTGAACAGTGAGCTTTCGGACGACAGGACATCGTGTGCTCCAGAATCTACAGAACCGGTCAAGTACTTACAAGGTTTCTTAAACAAATTGATCATGCCTACAATTTCAGACGAAGCCGGAGAAACTCCAGACTTGATCTTCTCTGAGGAAGAAACAAAAGCCGTGAAATCACCAAAGAGAAAGGTTTGTTTGGCTTTGTTGTTGCTGTTGCTTTTTACGAGGACCCTGCAGGACATATTGCAACAGGATAGGAAGCTTGTAGGAACAGCCTTACAAATCAAGCCGAGCACGTATTTCAGCACTCTCTTTCTATTTAGCGTTCTCCCTGTGGAGAACACTACAGGAGGTTTTAACTAGCAAGAGCCAAGGTGCTTTCAGATTGATAGCTAAGACCTCCTGACTGATCTTTCATGAGATATTCATTCGGTACATTGGTTTATATAACTGCTTTTTGCTCAGCCTTGCCCAGCTACAAAGCCAAAAATAGCTTACCTTCTCCACAAGGGCAATAAGGTATACCTAGAATATCAGGCAACCAGTTACAGGTGCTACGAATAACAGCAGCAGATTTTATAAAGTCAGAAAAACCCCATCATTATATTAGCATCCATGTCTTTAACTTTACAAGAATGGTTTAAGGTCAATAAGTGCCATGAAACCTGGAGGCTGCATTTTTTGAGGAAAATCGTGCCAAACACTAGTGTTTTCTGAAGCATCCTATAGTACCACGAAGCGGAGACAGGCATTAGGCGGTCTATGTTAGCGTCATAAAAGAAGCAACAATGATGCAAATCCCTCTTAGGAAGCCATAAACTTTTGAATATAAAACCTAAAAAAAGACTTCATTATGCAGTTCTCAGTCAACACCGGCTGAGCCAAAGCCTACTACAGTGCTTCTCTGTGCTCTCGATAAAACTTCCCAGGGCTCCCGTAGCTCCTTTCGCAGAGGTGCCAGTCTTCCACGAATAGATCTTTGCAACCAGGATTTAAGGGAAAATAGACCCTGTATATACCCCCAGGTCTGCAGTTTGTCATACAAATGGGTGGTCTCACTTTCAAATGTCCCAAGAACCAAGCAGCTTATAGTGCAGTAAAACCCTCCGCAGGAAATACATGTTTTAATGCTGCCTTTTCCATTCTTGCACGGTGCTGGTTCAAAATCCTGTCACACAAGTTTTACCCAAAGACCATCAACAAGTGGCTAAGCTTAGGCCTTTACATCCCAAATATGTTTAGACCAAAAAATCGCTTCTCACAAAACGCAGGATTTAGAGATTTTGCTTTCTTAAAGCGAAACTGAAGAAGTTTATGCTCATCTTCTCATTTAAACAGAGGACCTTAGCACTTGCATATCCATCACAGAGGCTTTTGAAGTCAGTACGATAAATTTTTTAACAGAGGAAGAATTTAATTAGTCTTTTGTACATACGGCATTCAATAAAACTGATTTTGTAAATCATCCTCTACAAAGGCGATTAAAGACACGTTATTAGTTTATTTGGAGAAACATTTGAGAACCCCAAGCTACTTAGCAGCTGCATTTTGCTAAGCACTGGTAATAAAGACAAACAGAATCATTTCCCCAAAAGACAGGCAAATGGGACCAAGCTGAGCATGGGAAAAGATAAAATAAAAAGTTGAGAGTTATATCCTCCTGTCTCCCTCTCCTCTGAGGTATCTCACAATGATTTTTTATTCTTTTTTTGGCAGATACATCAAGTCTAAAGTGTAATAATGACTTTAGTGACTTCTTTCTTTAGGGACACATTTTATTTCATTAATGAAATATTCTCAGGAGCCAAGAGAATGGCTTTCACCCAATTTCATTTTTAATTAAAAAGAACTAAAACAAAAATAATAAAGAAAAAGAAGAATAGAAAGATGAAACTACTCTGGTTTGACAAAATGCATGGCTTTTTGACCCATCTCCCATCTCAAAGGGCTCCATTCCAGCAGCTGACAGGAACAAGATTCCCTGTAGCAAATAAATCACTTTACTCAGCCCCCTCAAGCCTTCCCCCCCCAGCTCTACACTAAATCCTACTAGCATCCCTCCTAGTAGCCAGCAAGCCAGGATTGATTTAGGTCTTGAGAGCTTACAGTAGGGCTCAGGACCATCAGAAAGGCTGCATGGCTACCTGAGCAAACACTCTGTGGATCACAACAGCTGTGTTGCTCCCCTGGGCACATTCTGCAGCTACTCAAGTCGTTTGCCGTTTGATCCCTTCAAACCCTATGTCCCTGATCCAACTTGAAGACCAACAGATGAACGTTACGACACTGAAAAGCGTAGGTGTCAAAAGGTACCTCTGAGAGGGGCTACCTAATCCAGCGTCAAGGTTGGAGATGCATGAATGACCATGAAGCAATCTGCTAGCTGAGGATGATTAGCAGCGTTTAATAATCACTCAAGGTTATCAAAGGACTTTTTTTTGTAACAGCAGCTGAGGAGCAGCATCACTCAGACAACAGGCACTAAGATAAGTGGTGGACAGTCCTACAGCAAAGAGGTAGAAACCACTGTCCCTATAACTTCCTAATATCAGTGTTATCTCAGTCACCCCCAAACTGCCTGCCACCAGTGCCACAGCCTTTCTCTGTTCAAGCAGGGATGGAAATGGAAACACAAGCTTTTCTTACACATCAAAACCTCAAATGAAAGAAGATTAAAAGGTGAAGTGACAAAATTTAATTCTGTGTAGTCGAATTTTACAGGGAAAAATAAAGCTTCTTTCCACTGACTTACATGAAAATAAGTTTTAATAGCTAAGGAGTGTTATGTGGTAGGAATTTAAAAGGCCCTAGCTCTTCCCTAAACAACTCCAATTCATGTCAAATACACCAAAAATTTAGGCCCATGTGATATTTTGTTTTTACGTTTTGTTCTGCGGAGTGTAATTAAATAATGCACATCACTGAATTGGCAGCGCTGCCAACCACTGGAATGTCTGCCCCCTCTCACCAGCCTAGCTGACTTCATGTTTCATCTTGACCTATTTCGGAGGTGACAGGAAATGGAGACACCAAACTTGCTAAAACCGTGTCATCCATCATTGTAGGTATTGGAGGTTATTCATTCAGCCATAGATTTGGTGTGGGCACTAGACCTTTAAGTCAGGAAACACTCTTGGGCAAAGGACTTACCTGCTGGTTAAAAACCCCACAGATTACCACTTCATTTCAGTGCTCCAAGTTATATGCAGTCAGAGGAGAATACTGAAGCTACTAAGAGAAATCGAGTAAATGTGTGTGGCAGACAGTAAGCCAGGAAAAAAAACACTTCACTGGAAGCCAGGGAGTTTCTGAAGGGTGGTTAAAGACACAAAGGATGGGATATATTATTTAGACAAAACACATCCCACGAGAACTACTCCAAGACTATAAAGAGAGCTCTCAGGTACCATAGGTGGCCTCTCGTCTCACATTTGTCCCTTAAATGCTGGTTTTCCAAATGAAAAAAATCTCAAGTTAGCTTAAAAAGTTTATCAACATATGGCATTTGCAATGGTATAGAACAGTCATCCCCTTTTAATCAGCTTCTTCAAGTGACATCTACATGGAAACGACCAGCCGGGCTGCCTGCTTCCCACTGACCAAACTTTGAGAAATAATTTTGCAGTTTCCTCACCAGTGGAGAGGGACCTCATTTCCAGATGAACAGCAAGGTCCTCAGCGGCAGCCAAACCACAAAGGATCGAAGGGAGCAGTCTCTCCCCGGGGACGTGCACCTCTGCCCAGAGCGAGCGCTGATTGCAGAGTGCCCACCAGCGCTGCCTCCAACATGCTCTCCTGAAACCAGAGCTTCCAACACAACACCTCTCTGAAGCCCTGGTTTCATGCAAGTAAAAAACAAGAATGGGGATGTTTCAATTTCTTTACTGGAACTCTCTGTTGGGAAGAAGCATCTCTTGGATTAGCCAACATCCTTGCACCACAGTAAAACCCAGCAAGCGTTGCTCCTTATCTTATGAAGCCACAAACCCTGTTTAATCTCGCTCCGTTATTGTCTTCTTGATGAGCAGCTAAACTTCCACCAGGTTGGCTCAGCTAACCAACTTATGTTGCCGTGATTTTGACATTTCACAATAATTCTGTTACACAACCAGAGCAGAAATGAAAACACTCGAGCAGCTGAAAGAGTAGAGCTGAATAAGAAGTGCTACAAAACAGGAACAGATTTAGGAATAATGAGGTCATCTCACACCTCAACACACATGAAGTTATTCTCTTCACTCAAATAACTTCGTGCTCAGTAGTAGTCACAGCACAAAATCCCACACCATTTTAAAGAGACAGAAGCATTTTCAATACTTTGGCCAACTGGAAAAAAAAAAAAAAAAAAGAAATACCAATCACACGTTCTCAATCACAGCTTTCTCCTGGTTTTATACATGAAGAGAGAATTAAGGAGGGAGAAAAATATTCTCTCCCTCCTCACCCCCTCCAAGTGAGAGGCCCCTAACCTGGATGTGTGGTTGCGACTTCAGAGCATGGAGCAAATGTGGCATTTATGGTGCTTCAGAAGCGTGTCATGCCTGCTCCAGCACGCTGGTGCTGCTGTGGTAACAGCAGGAAAGGTCTCTTTCTCACCAGATGATGTGGTTTTCCAGCCTTTCTTATTCCAGATACCTACAGTCTCTTCTTTCTTGAACAAGGGACAGATATGGTATTAGATTCCCACTCAACTATAAAGTCACTCAAAAGCGAAATTCAGTGCCCCAGGGTCTGGCAGTGGTGGTGTTAGGACATCCCTGGGAGTGTGGAGGAGGAGAGGACTGGTGGGAGGCTAGGAGATATATATCCAGGCGACTAGAGATGAATGAAAAACTGACGAGTGGAGAAGAAAGGAAAATGAGGGGTCACACAAGAGAGCTGCCTGGCAGAAAAGGACCTGGGGGCATTGGTCGACAGCTGGTTGAACATGAGCCAGCAGTGTGCCCAGGTGGCCAAGGTGGCCAACAGCATCCTGGCCTGTATCAGGAACAGCGTGGTGAGAAGGTCTCAGGAGGTGATCGTTCCCTCCCACTCGGCACTGGTGAGACCCCATCTTGAGTACTGTGTCCAGTTTTAGGCCCCTTACCATAACAAAAGACATTGAAGTGCCCAAGCGGGTCCAGAGAAGGGCAAGGAAGCTGGTGAGGGGTCTGGAGAACAAACCTTACGAGGAGAGGCCGAGGGGGCTGGGGTTGTTCAGCCTGGAGAAAAGGAGGCTGAGGGGAAAACTTCTCACTCTCTATAACTACCTGAAAGGAGGATGTAGAGAGGCAGGGGTTGGTCTCTTCTCCTGAGACACAGGTGATGGGACAATAAGAAATGGCTTCAAGTTGCCATTTCAGAGGTTCAGATTGGGAGGTTCAGATTGGATATCAGGAAAAATTTTTACATAGAAAGGGTTATTAGACATGGGCTGCCCAGGGAAGGGGTTGAGGCACCATCCCTTGAAGTATTTAAAAGATGGGTTGACACGGTGCTTAGTGACATGGTTTAGTGATGATCTCAAAGGTCCCTTCCAACCTAGACAATTCTATGGTTCAATGATTAAATCAGGCTGAATCTTCCTTGGACTGGTAATACCTGTGCAGAGCTGGGGCTGTTTTATTTTATTTTTTTTAAAAAGCCCAGAGAACCTGCGTTTCTGAAATGGAGAGAGCAGTGCAGCAGTCAGTATCTAGTAAAAGAACGTTCTAGATGTCAAAATTGCTCAAAAAGCATGACTGCCTACTGAGCTAAAGCATGATATTGCTGTCCCTAAAAGGGAATTGGTATCTAAGCAGATACAGATTGGAATCACTGACTCATCCACCCTGGGCCTTAAAGGCAAACTGATGAGAATGAAGAACTGACAGAAGGGAACGAAAGGGGAGGAAAATAAGGAGGCAGAGGGGATTTAAACAAGATTAGCTGCAAGTGAATCCTAAGTAAAGATTAAAATCACTGCCTTGTGGATTTGGGGATTTCTGAAGTCAAGGTCATGAAATTAGCAGAAAACCAGCAGTTTGTGAATTTGTATGATGACTTTTCTGGGGGCAACTTTCAGCAAAATTTTAACTCCTGAGAGCTACCATTGCAAAGTTCTTTCATGCCTCTTAAAAGCCTAAGGAGAAATTACATCTAAAGGGAAAAGTATCTGAAAATACCCATACCCATTCCATGAATACGCCAACCATCTATTTTAATAGAGACAACAAAGTATTTCCTCCCAAAAATATCTTTCTGCTATTTATATATCCTACTGCCACTAACATTGGAGGCTTTTACGAGGCAAGCTCTTGTAAAAAAGGCCAATACCCTGGGTTTGTTCTGTTACACTAATATGATAAACACTGTCCGTGGAATGATCTTGGCTGACGTTGCTCCCCCAGCGTTTACTCAAATAATGTAGTTTACAAATCCTTTAAAGCCAGAGAAAGCATTATTTGCTTCTGCTTCTGCAACTAATGCTCCTTGTAGGTCAGACATCACTGCAGAGTAAGAGCCATATCGGTTTTCTTAGGAAATGTTTAATGTTTTTTAGAATTAAGGTTTCAGGAATTTTTACATAGAAAGGGTTACTAAACCCTTTAACACTTTCAGTAAGTGTTGAATACCTCTTCATTTATACATATTAATACTCTCTTTCAACTGGCTGAATTGTAGGCTTGTCCATTTACAGCTTTACCTACATATCACTAAGGCTATATACATTTCTCTTACATACTTAATATGAATTAAAAAGTATTAAACTATAGGTGACGATGAGTATATTTCATTTTCATGTGACCACCTTTTAAATTCTATTATCTGCTCTGTTAATTCTAAAATTGCTGGACCAGTTTCCTTGGAAAGGTGCTAGTTTCCATGAGGGCAGCTGGGAACATGACTAGGGAAAAAAAATAAGATGTCTTGAGCCTATTTAATAACACTTCAGCAGAAGTAAAATATACAGATGGTATTGTTTTCACTAATGGTGTATGCAACTAATTCACCAAAACCCCAGCTGAGGAATTCAGTCTAATTTATCCTCCAGCAACTTCCTGAACTGGAACCTAAAAGGATTGTTTTCTTTATGATCTGGTTTTCCATAATTTCTTTCCATCACTAGATATTTCCTTATATTTATAGCTTAGAGTAGGCAACCCCACAAGTTTGGAAACAGAAACAATTATGTTTTGCAACCTTAAAGATGTTTTTAGCACTAAACTTTGTTGATTTTTGCTGTAAGACTTCAGAAGACTGAAAGGAGTAGGGTTTCTCAATAAAGTATATTAAACAACTGCACACAGACATGAATTGCAGGAACATTCACTTTGACAAGGTACTAAGCAATATAATGAAAGGAACAGTCCTACATTTAAAAGAGGAAAAACAAAATCAGCAGAATACATATTGCTTCTTAGAGCCAGTTTCTAGGTCTCTTCAGTTCATGGAATACTACAATTAAGCTGAACGCTGCAGGAAAAAGGAAAAAGAAAGGGAAGTGAGGGAAAAATTACAAAATCAAATCCTGGTGTAAAAACATGTAACATAGACTTTTTATACAAATACTTGGAGCTTTCTAGCCCAGGTGAGCAAGGATGCTTCAAACCATGGGAGATCCATCTGTGGTGAGAAGGAACTGCAAGACCAGCCTGGTCAACTCCACAGTTTTCAGACATAAGCATATCTAGTTTATTTGCATCAATTTTTGAGGAAGGGAGAAAATAAATAAAGGTAAATAAATGAAAATGTGTTCTGTCTCTTTAATTTACAACCAAAAAATTAGTTTATTTGTACAGTACCTGAATCATCAGGACCCAGTACCTCAGAGTGAATATTTTGGTTAGTATCCCTTTCAGCTGCAGCCATGTGTTTTGGTGTTGGGTTTTTTTGTTTGGGTTTTTTTCAAATGTGACTGAAACAAGAAGTACAGCACAATGCATTTATACAGGCACTGAGGTTTTGAAATCAAACACAAGTTTAAGATTCTCTTATTTTTGAATAATTGTTCTATCGGTAAAGTGTCTTATATTTTAGGCTTCCTTGGAATCTTGCAGCAGCGGTACTGTGAGGGTGCAAGAGTCATTACATTATGAAACCTTTAATATATGAAAATTATACTGTGCTTCATGACAGAATGCAGCAGCACTGGTAAGCCATACCTCCAAGGAATCGCAGAGCCCTGTAATAAGAAAGTCACATTGTGCAGAACATGTTTTCGTCTTAGTGTCTGTAATCCTTGCTCTGATTAGTAATGGAAGCAACTAATAGTATTATATATTTACATAATAAATATTATAGATAATATTCACAGTACTTCTATTTAACACAACAAACAAATGGTGCCATACACGAACATTATACAAAACAGTATAATAAACAGTATTATAAAGCACTCTATTGGCTATCTGAATGCTGCAGAAGTACAAAGAAACCTTTCTACAGGGAACAATTTTCTTCAAATTACATTCTCTAGTTGCATGTTTTCCATACTTCAGGTTTCTCCAAGGAATAGACAACTACGTTAACGGGCTCCGTAAAAGATACCCCTATGTAACATAGGCAGTAAAAGTATTATAATGGCACAAGATATCTTCCAGATCTAACAAGATAACCATTAAGAATTACTGCATTTGTCTTTCTGAAAAACATACAGACAGATTAAAATAGAAACTTAAAAGTTTTGAAGAGAGGTTTTTTTAGTGGAAACTCACCTACAAGTTAAATACTCTTCATACCTTTCTTCATCTCCAGAACCATTCTTTTCTGGGGAAGAAGTCTAACTTTTAGATAGTAACATAAGCAATATGGGAAAAAGAGTATGATATAAACCAGCACTATATGACATTATTTTATCCTGAGTTATATAAAAAGAGAAGACAACCTCAGCAAGCTGCTGCAGTGGAAAACATTATCCAACCGTGACAGGAGAGTTCAGCTCCCCTTAGATAAGGACGATGGAGCTGAAGGAGGAACTTGTCTTGAAGACACTTCTGCCTACTGCCTGCTCAGGACACCACAGATCTCCATGAAGCTCAGGGAGCACAGTGAAACATCAAGTAAAACCAGCAAAGTATATATATATATATATATATGTATATGTATATGTATATGTATATGTATATGTATATGTATATGTATATGTATATGTATATGTATATGTATATGTATATGTATATGTATATGTATATGTATATGTATATGTATATGTATATGTATATGTATATGTATATGTATATGTATATGTATATGGACAGCTTTTTAAAACCTGTGTAAGTCTCTGAGCTGCATTTCAGCTGGGAGATTCACTCAATGACATTCACTCAATGAGGAAGGCTAAAGGGAATTTTAAATCTTTGAACACAGAGCAGATAGTTCATTGCCAGTACTGAATTTAACACGCCATAGCACAATTAGCTCTGATGTCTCCACGAGTGTCTTTTCCTTCTAGAATTTCCAGAAGAGCTTTACATCTCTCCATCCTAGTCAGCCACTAAAGCCCAGGGCTACAGGGAGCTTCCAGCTCAAGAAAGCCCTAAATTGTATTAAAGTTAAGTACGTGCTTCTCTTTTCCTGAATTAGGATTTCTAAGATTATTCAGCCACTGCTGACCGCTTAGGGCAGGACATCACAAACAAACACCACTTCAGCAAAGTCAAATCAGGATTTGTGTCAGTTTTTGCATATGCCAAACCTACAAACCTGAACTCCTCAGTAGTCTTAAGATCCAAAATTGAACTTTAAAACTCTAATGTAGGGGTAGCAGTAAAAAACCCCACAACTATAGAGAACCTTTCATTGGCCCAGTTCTAAAAGTACTAGAAGAAGCAAAAATCACCTGTTGCCCTCAGACAATTTCACCCACAACACTCCTCAGAGTCTCTCAGAATTAAGCATAGAGGAAATCAAAATGTTGTAACCTACATATTAACTACACCTGGATTAATTGCATAAGCTCCTCTTATCAGCAGGATCACAGAAATGAAAATCCAAACAGAAATTGATGTAAATTTTGCAAACGTGACTTCTGGCTGTGTGAAAAAAATTAGGCTGACATAAGAAATTCTGAACACATTCTAAAAGCTCAACAGCCAGTCAGTTCTCCCAGTTTGGGCCCCATTTTGAGGTATTGGCTGCTACAAAATACTTCTGGTGAGGATGGAAATCTTGCTTGGGAGTATTGAATCTAACTAGGAAAAAAACCCTCAATTCCAATTATAACTTGGTAATTAAAACAAAGAAACTTATTTAATTAGAACCAAGCAATACTGCTGCAATCAAGTCGTTTCACAAAAATTTGCTCTGCCTTAGAAGCTATAATATTCATTTTCCTAAATCTCTTACTTTATGTGAAGTTCAAAGACTCAAAACCATATAAGCATCTGGAGACTGAACAGAAATACTGCTCTGATTGTAACGCAGAGACACCATCCACTTTGTCCAAGGGAAGTAAAACAGAAAAAAAAAACATATTCTTTCAAAATTATCAAGACACGTTTTTGCACACTGGGTACCTTCCTGAGAAAACAGAGCGGATGTGAAAGTTTAGTGAATTTATACATCAAGAGGCATAATGAACAAGAAAATTGTGACGTGGCAGCTTGTTTTGTTCATTTGTTGTTTTCTTTACAGCTGCCTTACCATTATTTCAAATCAAAGCCATCAAGAACAACTCTGTTCTTCACCATGACAGTATCACCTTTCAGAGGTACTTTCTGTGCCGGAGGAGCTTGTACCAATCACTTCTCTTCTCTCCTGGTTCTCCTGGAGAACCCAGAATTGCCAGGTGTAGCTTCCACATTATAACAGATCTACCTACTGTTCTCCCACTTCCCTGCCAGTAATAATAAAAATAACCCAGCCCTCTCAGCTTCCAAAAGCTTACAGATTGCCAACCTGGTAAATATCAGGCGCAGATCTCACAACTCTTAGAAAGAGGACAACTAAATACCTAGAGTCACAAGCTGGTAGCCTCCGATTCCCTGTATGTTGGCTACAGACACAAATATATACAAGCAGTTGATTCCCCAAATGGCACGCAAAAAAAGTTATTTGATATTTACAGCTTAGTTTTCAGCTCATCAAAATCTTTAGAATTTTTGATGTGTCGGTTCTCAAATTCTTGCCCTTCCACCACCAGCAGATGGATTTAACCTCTTGAGTTTTCAACTCCTGTTGCCAAGTTCGGTGCAGTTCTGCAGACAGTATGATATTATGAACTAATTAGTTAATTGCATATCAGAAAATACTTTCCATGGAACCGTGAACATAATTTCAGGTTGCTGCGACTCTCAGGTTATCTTCTCGGTTGTTCTTCCTCGGACATGGAGAAGACAAAGAAGTTGGTGCTTCCTAAGTAGGACACGTTGGGGAGGGCCACACAGTGGGAGGATGTGGCTACAGTAAGCATGGATGAGTTTTTTGGGTGGTTTTCCTGCAGGATGTGGGGATAGAACTATCCAATGGAGCTCTAGAGCCCACAGTCCGAGGTCCCAGCCTTTCTTGGCCAGAGGAATGGGGTGAGCAAATGGCAGATTAAATGAGCAGCTTTCTCTGGTGCGTGGGGTCACTTCTGAACTGGGCTAGAAGGGGTACATGATGTTGTTCCGTGAGACAGCAAGCCAAGGCTGAGTTGCAGAAGGGCGTGAAATCAAAGTATATTTACATGAAAGACTTCCTCGCTGGTTTTGTGATACCAAATTTGAGGAGACAACCAATTCATTCACATTAAAAATACGTAGAGGGTTCACAAATCAAGGGCCTCTTCACATTAAGGCTTATTCTAATCATCACTCAAATTCATTGCAAGTATAACACAAAAAGAAATTCTAGAAATCTAGAAAATGAATCACGAACAAATGCTACAACATAATGTTGATTAAACCATGGTCTCTGTCTTCTTGGCAGGACCTCTTCTTCATTAAAATAAGAAAACAGATTATTTGCATAGCTGGTTATTTGCACAGTGACTAATTTAATAAAATCCTTGCAGTTTGTAGTTCCACTAAAGCAACTGAAAGAACACTATTGAATATATTCATACTCATCAGTTATTGTAACAGAGAAACCTGAACTGGGTAAACATGCGCAATAAGCGAGGCAAGAGAAGGAAAACTAGGAAATTAATGGAATAAAGTGGGGGGAAATCCTTTGGATGATACAAATGAAGTCAGAAACTTTAACACAACATAAAAGAACAAAGCTTTTCCTATTCCTCCACTTTTTTTTGAAGAATGAAAACAAAAAATGTGCCTTACAGGAAGACTGAAGCCTCCAAAGAAGCAGGACAGTGTCACTAATAAGTATGAATCTGAAGCTGGAAACATTTTAACCCAGAAGATGTGAAATGTAGAACGAGCTAGGAAATAATGTATGTCTTAGAAAATATTAGCCTTCAGTAAACTTGTTCCAAAATTGACTAACACAAGAATTACAAAAGATTTACAACAAAAAGAATCTTATGGATAAACGAAATCTCTATTCGTAGTACAAATAATTTCCTATCAAAGTTTTGGCCCTGTTTTCTGGTGCAAAGAGCAGACTATTCTAAAAACAGGGTACGGGGGCAGGTTATAAAAGAACATTGAGTGTATGGAAAAAAAATAGCTTTAATTCTCTTGGAAAAAAAAATGCAAATTCTATACAGAATTATAGCTTACATACTTTATGAATTCATATTAGCTAATCGGTATTATAACTGAATAGACAGCTCTGAATATTGGTATTTTAAGCTAATGGATATTGTATTTTACTTGACAAAGTAAAAAAATGTGCTATTAGAAAACTGCCATATTACATGCAAAAATGAAGTCTAGTAAAAGGAAACAAGAGACAGCTCAGAATCTGTGATTCTTCCACAGAAGTGTGATGGAAATATGAAGTTAGAGAGAGCAGGTAGATGGCATCCTGCATTCCCAGACCACTTCCCCTCAGTGACAGCACTTTTTGTACCTTCCTGTTTGAAAAAATAAGAGCATACCCTTCCCATAAATACATTAACAGATGACATCTTCACAAATTGGTTATTCAAAAGGTCTGTGACCATCTCAAGAAATCAGAACCTTTTCTAATTAACAACAAGCCAACGTATTCCAGCTGATCATTTCCAGAGAGCCGACAGTATCAGTCATTCTTTTGCCACATAGCACACCAGTCAAATTTTGGCAAGACAGGCACAAGTAAGGCAGGAATTTTAGTTAATTCATAGTCTTTGTGAATTTACAGGGTAATATCGGTTAAAGAGGACAGATTCTCTAAACCACATAAATAACTTTGGATAACAGAACCATATTGTTTTGTGCAAAAAGCAAAGAGAGCATTTCTGCAGTAGAGAGACACTGAACCCCGTTTTATAGGTGTGGGATGTAGAGTAGGGCATTCACAGATGATGCCATTGCCCCAGGACCACATTAGTACCCCACATTAGTACCTGTCACTCG
>VZRU01003009.1:106951-130637 GCA_013398155.1 Pedionomus torquatus
AAAAGAAAGAGGTTTGTCTGGCTGGCTCCTTTGGCAGAGCAGAATTGATGAAGAGGTGTTGCTTCTGGTAATGTGAGTTGGATGAGCCAATGCTTCACTGGGCGATTCTCTGGGGCCACCAGCTCTGTGATTGACATGCTATTTTTTTTTTTTTTTTATTTCTTTTTCCCCTTCACTGGAGAGAGAGGTGACAGAGGGAGCACTTCACTGGCAATCTTCATCCTGCTAATACAGGGAGGAAACTCAGCCGAGCATCATGCCAGCTGCATGCCATGATTTTAGCTGACAACTGCTCTAAGCTGCCTTAGCTGTACAGGCAAGAACTTGTTTCCCAACTACCGGTGCAAGCAACTCCAACACTGCTTCTTTTTCCAGCTTGTTCCAGGTCGTTTTTCAGCCTGTTCTAATGTGACAAGCTGACCCTGAACCTATGGTCAGTCGGTACTGGCAGCCCAATATCTTCATCCTGATGGGTGTTTTTGCTTGCTGCGGCATTGCAATTCACATCTACCTCTCTCATATCGATGTATCGCTTCTTAGGTGCTAGCAGATGGACATGGCAAAGTTTGTGCTTTCCCCCTCTCTTGTACTTATGCTACTTTGAAATGAAGAAGTGGGATTGCACAGAGACTTGGCACTCTGTCCCTGGAAGAAATCTGTATGCAAAAAGCTATGTTAGCCAGACAAGATTAATATTACTTTGTTATAATCAATAGTTCCAGCCCTGAAGAGTTTTTTTACCTTCTAATTTTTCTCCCTTACATAAAAAAAAAAAAGAGAGAAGGAATAAAATGGAGTGGTGAGGAGCAATAGTTTCCCTAATTGCTTCTAGTTATCTAGATATAAAATCTAGATATAAAGTTATATGTAATTATCTAGATATAAAATATGAGACGTGCACACCTCAAGAGATAAGAAGGGATGAGGGAAAGAAATCATTTGCTGTACAAAAGGCTATATTGTCTCTTGCTCAGGACTTTAAGGGTTTATTGTGTTCATTTAATAAAATGCCACATGTAATGACAGGCAAAAATTCCATTGGTGTTTATGATTCTAGTTCTGTAAAACTATAATAAAAGCAAAAAGCTCAAAGGAAGTAACAAAACTCACTTAAAGGGACTTGAGAGCATTAATTGTACCAAAGCTCTTATTTGTGCACATCGTGACTCTCTAGTTTACCCTCTTCCTGAAACGACCCACACCAAATACCATGGAACAGTTTTTCTTTCAATTCCATGACACTTCCATACATAATCTGTCCAGGAAGCACATTAATATCTATCCATTTGACAGGTAGAACAGCCCCTTATCAGCAGCAAAGTTCTCGAGCGTTTTACCAGTGGTGATAAGTAATACCCAAGGTAAAATATATACATGCGTGAAAAAATATATACACACACACACACTCTCTCAGGCACACACAACACAATCTTCAGGTTTTAACAACACATTAAATAAAGCCTCAAAATTTAAAGAATATATGCTTGGCTTTCACAACTTGATCTAACCTGCAAATAAATACAAAGTCCTCAGCATTAATCAACAGAATTAAGTAAAACAGTTAATGGGGCAAAAGACCCTCTACATAGCTTTAATATATATTTAAATATCAGAGGAGTACTTACAAGAAATAACTGCTGTCTTAGAAATTGTCTTTTTCTGCTCTCATCTAAGTTCATCTTGGAACATACTTGGAGAATAAAAATGTGGCATTTGTGGTTTTGTCGAATTAAACAACAGATTGAAAAAAAGCTTTGAAAGCTTTTGGTTTTTCCTCCCTTTCCTAAGATATAAGGGTTTTCTCCTAGGTCTTTTGTCATCTCAAGGAAACGCGTGCTGAATTTTATGTAGGTATTCAAAAAGTCATCTTCTGATAATGGTAGTGGGCTATAACTCCAGTTCCTAGTAAAGATGAATGCACACTGCTTATTATTCAGTGATACGCTTTTTCTTCACTTAAATAGCTCTATCTCCCAGCAAACGGAGGCAATAGATGAATATCTTTATTATGTTTATTTTTCAAACTGGAAAATGGATCTTTTGCAGAAGCTACTCTTATAAAAAGAAATATATATTAGATGTAAAAGCCCTTTTTAACAAGCACCTAATTGTAAAATGAGTTATTTTTCACTTTAATATGAATTAATTATTGGTATCTATATCTTAGCATTTAATAGATTTTTATCAGAACCTTTTCCTAATCAGAAATTATCAGAAAAAAACCTCTGGATGAAATTTGTTGCGAACACTAGACATTCTATTAAATCAGTGACATTTTAAAGCAGTTTAAGTACCTCTTTTCAGGTGTGGATGGTTGTGTAATCCATCACCACCACCAGTGTGACAGACAGAAAATATATGTAGAGTGAAAGAGCCGTAGCTGTGAAAGTACAGCATAGCAACAGCAGTACCTCTCTGTCTTTGCCTTTTTGCATTTTGATGCACTGAGTAAGTTTTCACCCCAGCAGATATTTTCACTCACCTGGAAACCTTCACGTTTTCCTTTCTCTGTGTGAAAAGGAGTAGAGATTAGGAAGCCTTCCTATGTTATCTTTGCATTTCCTAGGATATAATTGATGTCATTATATGGTTTGTATGTTCCTCTGGCTAAGCACTAAGTCTTTTTGCATGCTTGAGAAGCATCAGACGTTTTTTGGAACTGCTGCTATACCAGCACTAAGACAGTTCTATTGATCAGCACTATATTTCTCACTCTTTTCCATCACAACCTTAGAGGGGCATCATCGCCAGCGAGATAGAAGGTAAATACGTCAACTGTCAGTAGGAAAGACACTTAAATCCAATCCCTTCCTCTCAGTGAGAAAGTTCCTAGAGCAAGAAAATAGGCAGAAATTTGCAAGAAAACCCATCCAAGTAGCATGACCCAAAGGGAAACGCAAGGAGATGGGAACAAAGACTGTTGTGATATTTCCATGAATATGTGTGCCCTACCTGGTATTTCCAGTGACATAAGAAACCAAAACAAGAACTTCTCTGGAGGAGCAGGTTCTCCTGGTAGAGCTCAGAGACCTCTAGTAAAACCCAGCATCAGCTCTGTCACAGGCTCCACCCTTCCAGAGCCAGGTCACATCTTGCACCATGTGATGTGTGACAAAAAGCAGGGCGCTTTTTGAAGAATCAGGCCTCCATTTAGCTGTTGTAGCAAGATGCTTTTTGTGTAATTAAACAGCAAGATAAATTTGTGCCAAGCAACCAAAATCTTGAGAGTTTTGAAATGTTTATTGGATGACTGTGTGTTGACGGAGCCTGGGAAGAAGTGGGTGGGAGGAAGGTGATTTAGTTTTTGTCTTTCTCACTATCCAACTCTATTTTTAATTGGCAATACATTAAATTGATCTTCCTCAAGTCAAGACTGTGTTGTCTGTGACAGTAATTGGTAGGAGGCCTCCCTGAGTTTACCTTGACTCACAACCTTTTTTTTTTTTTCTTTTAACACCTTATTTTCCCCCATCCTATTGAGGACGGGGAATGAGAGAGCTGCTGGGTGGGCAGCTGGACAAGGTCACCCTACCCTACCACAGTTTGTTATTGTCGGGTGAGAGGTTCTTCACTGCCAAGGAAGCATTTCCAAGTGCAGATTTGGTTTTAGTTGGGTCCTTTTAAACCCAGAGATCCCCACTCTCTCTCATAAGACTTTGAGTGTGCTGATCCAGTATTCATTTGTATTTCTGTTTTCCCCCCTTTTCTGAGAGCATAGCAGAGATTATTCAGTGCTGCCTTTCCTCTAGGTAAGTAGAGTAAAATTTAAGTGATACTGAGCACCAAAAAGGACGCGATCGTGATGCCTTTTTTCAGATGTTTAGAAACAGTTTAGCAACATGGTATTTGTGATACTGGTATGTTGTCACATCAAAAAATAAAAATTGTTGCAACAACTTCCTGCACTATTTGTCTTCAGTATTTCATTATATTGCCCAATGGTAAATAATTTCTCAGTGGTGTTGGAATAACCGAATGCTCACTATGCTACCAGGAATTAAGAAACTGACCTGATGTAAGCACTTAGATTTAAGAGAACTCTGACTTTCCATTTCCTATAGAGTTCTGTTCAGACAAATGAGCAGGAAGGCAAAAACTAAGGAGACCTGAATGTGAGCTACAGAAGATACATATATATGTACCGACAACAGGAAACATGAGGGGTCTGCTATGGAAACAAAAGCAGGTGAGGAAACAGAGTACCAGCCCTGATATCCCACTGCAAGCAGATGAGTCATATGGATAAAATTGGGAATGTTCTTTTCAACACCTGTTTTTAAATAAAATGTCTAAAAAGCTTTCACAAGCTTTTTATATTCTCTATTTCAGTTTCCAAGAAGTACCAAAAATACTACCAGGAAGGTCAGTCCAGAATATTGTTGCCAAGATCTCAGAATAGAATTCCCCAAAATTTTACATTAAAGCACGGAGTGAATTTTTCCAGCTTGCTCCATCTTTGGTTTAGGTTGAGTGAGCCTAAATAACCTGCCTAGTATGCACGCCGAAACCAAACATAACCTCAACTCCATCTGCCCTTAAAAAAATTATTCCTTACACTGAAAAGAATGAATGTTGGAAAATACTCAAAATGTTACCAAAAGACAGCATGAGAGAGAGAGAAAATTCATTTGTTTGAACTAAAAGACAATAATCTGAGAACTCCTAAGTTTCAGTACTAACACAAATAGTTAAAAGAAAAGATACGCTGACAAATGAAAAAATATACGGCTCTCCCCAACCATCAGTTTGGCTGTTTTCTACTTAGAAGTAAAAACCTAACAATTTGTCCACAGTTTATTGTACACTAAACCAGATAACATTCCTTGAGACAGTAAGAAGAAAAAGTAAAATTCTTAGTTTGTGTAAGAATCTTTGTATATTCCTATTGGCAAGTGTTACAGCCTAAAGATTACAGAACTGATCCAGCCTAACCTACTGCACAAATTCTCTTCCGAGGCAAAGTGCATCACATTAAATCGTGTTACATAGTGTGAAATTGCAGTAAGACATGAATGGTTTGATTTAAATGAAGCCACTGGACTTGCTCTGTGGTTGTCTCAGGCAGGGAAGGTAAACTGCTTGCTTCATCTACCCAAACTTATGCTTTGCTCTACTCAATATATCAGTACTAATCTTCATTTTTTACCATTGTTCCCCGGCATATTTTTTCCCCCATATTATTAGGGACTTGCTGTGTCAGCAACAATGTCAATATTTGTGATTAGGAGCTATATTAATGATGGATGTGACACGTGTAGGGGCAGCAGGATCCGCCCTGCACTTAAGGCATCTGGGACTTGGCTTATCACATCCCTTCATCTCACAGTTCTTCTGTAGCCTGCCTTCCTGCCGTAGCCCCTTGTCAGGAGTGCTGACTCCACGCTCTAAAGCAATGATGTGCCAACACTTGCCTTCAAAGCTCTGCACGAAACCAGCAAACCATGTCACACTGACTGGATAGATTTGTGTATCAAAAATACTGAGGTGCAATTCCATCGGGTAAGCGCCAGTGTGTTCCCTGCCGATTTCTTGCCATTTAATTGATACTCTTCTAGAAAATAAGCAATTTGAGAGGATGCCAGACCCTCTGAAATTTAACAGATCTAAGAATAACTCATACAGAGGCTTAATACATTCCTACAGAGCTTTTTTTTCCCATGCTATTAAAGTAATAGATAATTATTATTTTTTTTCCTGGAAAGGAAGTTACTTCACTTAATTACATTTTGATCAGGAAAACAAGAGTTTTCTCAATTATATTAACAGGGGCTAAACTTCTTGTCAGGCTTCCACTAAGAAAGATTCTCTGCTAATTTTATGAGTGAAGCTACTTCCTACAGAGATCAAAGTTGTCATTTTAGTCAAAGCCAGTCATTATTGGATGACTACAGCTTTAAATTCACCTTTAGTCCTTGATTAAGTTGTTAATTTCCTCGCAGAAAACGAGCCTGCTGTGGTTTAAGAACAGCAGTGAAAACAGGGGGTTGTTCACAGAATACAAATGCAAAATCCAGCAAGTGTATGTTGAACATAGACCTTGTTAAGACGTCTGATTTGAAAAAAAAAAAAAAAAAGGATAAACAGCATGAATTCTAGGGGCAGTCACATCTTCAGGTGACAAATCCCAACTTCTGCCCTGCAGCACAGAGACCTGGGATTCAAGACCGAGACCTTCAGCCTTGTTTGCTGGAAGGGCACCAAAGCTGGTGAGGGGTCTGGAACACAAATCTTATGAGGAGAGGCTGAGGGAGCTGGGGTTGTTCAGCCTGAGGAAGAGGAGATTGAGGGGAGACCTTATCGCTCTCTACAACTACCTGAAAGGAGGCTGNTGTTTATGGTTGTTGGGTTTTTTGTGGTTTTTTTTTCTCCCATCGGTTGGACTAGATGATCTTAAAAGGTCCCTTCCAACCTAGGTGATTCTGTGATACTGTGATTCTATAATAGGACTAACAAAAACTCGTCTACACACGAGCTACAAGGCTTTAAGACTTTTCACTAGAGAGGAGGAAGAAACTCAGAGGCGTCAGCACTGGTATTAATGTATTAATGTACTCAGAGAGTTCAGGCAGTGGCTGGGTTGAGCCTGTCCCTTGCAGCAGTCTGATTTAGAACCAATATGTGAAAGCATGTCTTAATGCCTTAATAAGATAAGTGCTCATTCTTAGCCTTTTTTGGTTTTGCTTTTTTTTTTTTTTTTTTTTAACCACCAAAAAAGTAATAAATCACTCAAATGTTTTCTGAAATTGATAGAAAAAGCATCTGCACTGTTCACACGTGCAAAGTACAGAGCTGTACCTTTTAACTGAATAAAAGATTACTCCCTTAGGCATCTTTAATTTCTAAACTGCACCCTCCCAGTTGTATGGAATACCTTTCTCCTGGTGTGAAGTTACTAATGGAGACAGAACTTTGAAGAAGTGCATCAGAAAACCTCTTTGCCCCTGGAGGCTTGTCCCAGGGGATTGCACCAATCAAATGCAATAAGGAAGCAGTCAAGTGCTCTCCAAATATAACCTTCATCTTCCTGAAGAATGTGGCTGCAGCCAGATTATTTTAGCTCCAGTTCCTCGTGCCAGAAAAGCTTCGTCTGCTTGTCAGAATTAGCCACCTAATTTTGGAAAGTTCACCGCAAAAACAAAGGGAACGTGTGAAACTGCGAAGGAGGTGTTATCACCTCTATTCAACAATAACATGCTGTGATAAATTCCTTCTTGCCAAATTACTGTAGTTTCACATAAAATTTTTATTCGGAAGCAGCAATTTGGATCTTAAAGGCAAGTAGAATTTAGAATTGTGAATCCATGAAGCTCTTATCCTAACTGTAGGCAAAATATTTTTTTATTTCTTTTGGAAAAAAAAAAAAATAATGAAACTTAGTTCTATATTTCATTTAACCTAACTCTTGGACGAAGGTGAGGAGGGAAGGTCAAGAGAGAGGAGAGGAAGAGGACATTAGATGCAAAACTTTCTGTATCTGCCCATATTAGATGAACCCTTCTCTGCATTCTGAGCCAAATCTTTTCCAAACATTTACTATTGGTAAAATACTTACCACTCAATCATAGAATCATAGAATGGTTAGAGTTGGAAAGCACCTTGAAGATCATCGTGTTCCAACCCCCCTGCCATGGGCAGGGACACCTCCCACTAGATCAGGTTGCTCAAAGCCCCATTCCAGCCTGGCCTTAAATACTTCCAGGGATGGGGCATCTATTCTCTTAACACTCAACTATTCTCTTAAGTGCTTTAACTTTGACTTCTTTTCAATTCTAAGCAAGAGTAATTAAATTTTTCACACATTTCCCAAGAGCTTCCACTGCCTTCAGCTCCAGAGGTTCCAAGCTCACCTTGGCAGGCAGGAGATATTATCAAGGTTCCTTATTTAGGCCAGCAGCAAGCTACTTCTGTCACCTCCTCTTGAATTAATTTCACATGCCGTGACAGCGGGGCCTGGAAACTGCTCTCCAGGCAGAAATCCCCAACTGTACTCACAACCTAAGGGTTTAGCACAAATACATTCATCTTCATTACTGGCAACGTAATAGGAACTTAAAAGACAACACCTATGTACGGGTATTTAAACAGGAATAGCTCCCGAGTGCGATAAACACTTCATGCTCACATGAGTTCGGTGCCTACAATTTAGATGCTGCCCACTGAACCATCTGCTTCCCCAGCAGCTCCCAGTCTGCGGTGCAGCGTGGGCTGTGCCGTTCCCCGAGAGGGTTTGGATGGAGCCGGATCAGATCAAGCGAGCCCTTGGCGGCCGGCACATTTAAAACCGTTTCTAAATTGTATGTCACATACTTGTCAAATTACCGTGCCCTGTAATTGAAATTACCGGAGTGGAAAAAATACCAGGTAAATGGTTAGGATAGTATTTGTAGGTTCCTTTAAAGCTTACTTCTGAGGAGAAAGTCAGTTCTTCCTGCAGCTAAAATAAATCGCCCTCCTGTCTCTGTGATCTTGCACTGCCGAGACAAGAACGGGGCTTTTATTCCACCACCTTTGAGATAACGCTGCAGGAAATGTGACACAGAAACATCTTTGTGCTCAAACGACTCATGTGCTGTGTCAGATGCAGGGAGCATTCAGCTGCCTTCATCTTCTGGGGAGCCTGGCAGAGGGCTAAGGAAGCTTTGTGACACTACGAGGCGCTGACATGCTTTTCCTGAGAGGGTCTTGGCCAAGAATTGTCCCCAGATCCCTTAGAAACCGCTGCAAGAGGTTGATGAGGTCACCTGGAAAGTCATCTGTCAGACTGAGTTTACACGCATCCGAGCTCTTCTGCAGGATGAGAGGCTCTGTCCATAGCTCTGGTGTAACACAACTAGTTTGAGATGCTGAAAGCTAATGGCAGGGTACCCAAGGCCCTGAGAGGACCAGGGTGTGTATCATGACAGAGGCAGGAAGGCAGGACAGTAGCGCAAAAAGCAAAGCATGGGGATAAAGATCTTATAGGTCCCAATATTCATCTATGTATCAGAGGAACTTAGGTATTTCCCCAAAACTTCCTTGAGGTCGGAAAACCTGGGGAAATTTGTCTCGGGTGAGATTACCCAAACATCTAAAATATCTAAATATATTTAAAATATCACAAATAACTGTTCAAACCTGATTGTAAATCAGATATAATTACAAGCTAGACACTGGCCTCCACTAGATCCTGAGCCACCTCATAGACAAGTTGGACTTCAGACAGGTATGGACTTCAGCCTGCTATTTCCCCTTTCTTAATAGTCCAGATACCCTCTGGTGACTGAAGACTGTGTTATCAAGACAGAATTAGACCAACAAAGCTTTGACCCTTTAACATTAAATATTAAAAGCATACTAGAATGTCACCTTAGATGCTTTCAGTGCTATAAATAGATTAATAATTATTTTGTGCAAGAAAGCCTAGACAATTCAGCAATAAACCACGTCTAGAGGCACCTATATTTTCTTCTGTTGTATTAACGATCACTGAAGATTCAGCACTTCCTCCCAGGTGAAATCAAATCCCTTTTATGAGTCAGCAAGCAGCAGTTCTACCACAGCATTATACAAACACAACCAGAACAGCTGCCACTAACTGCTCCATTACAGTACATAGAAGAGAAAACCACATTTTTCATCTAGGTGCTGTATTTTTTACCACATCAATGCTACAAAGTTTGCCAGTTCCAAGAAAAAAGAATAATGTCTACTTCTCCAGGCCGTAAAACCGTGCAGCTAAAGCCATTGTCTCACTGCAGTATTGCCATTAATTTTGGAGGGGGAAAAAGAACAAAACCCATACTCCCTAATATATATTTTCCAGTATTTCCCAACCACCTACATACAGTCTGATGTTAGAAAAAGAAATGCAAAAGGCCTGTTACACTCAAAGAGGACTCTTAACTACCCTGGGTAGCTAGGAACTAGAATATAGGCAATTTGAAAATCAGGAAAATCATATTTCAAAATAGGAAGGTCTTTTCAAAATAACGAACAAGTTCTTAATCGCTTGCCCAAAGCAGATAAAAAAAAAATTTTAGACCCAGATCTCCACATTTTTGAATGATGGCCAGAGCCTTTTTCTTTTTGGCACGCCACTAATTTGGTTGACTTATTAAATCTGAAAACAAACACTCCACCTTCTGCCAAGGGTAAGAAGAATAATACATTTTAGGTGTCATAAATTGTTTTATACATTATACTGCCTCTATACCAACACCTGGCAAATATCTGCACTCATATACCTATCTTCATCTTACTACTATTGCCTCTTTGAAGATGGAACAATCTTCCCAAACAGATCTCCCTGAGCAGTAGCCTTCTGACGGCGCCTGTGGCCAAAGGAAGCTGTCGACAGCGAGTAAGGAATGTAAAGCATGTTTAGCAGCAGTGAGCTGCTTTGCTCACAAGCCAGTGAAGTGCGGAGCTCTTTTATATCTGTGTCAGCACTCTGGACGTTTCAACAAAACCATTGCTGTTTGACAGTATTATTAATTTTTCCCTCTACCAATAATTTGAAAAGTGAAATGTCCCAAACAGTCCAGATGACATGCTTTATCAGAGCCTGCTGGACACAAGGACATATTAATTAGCATTCAATAACAGTACCTTAAAATACTCTATAGCACCTCTGTCATTTTCTAAAATTCTTTAGAAAAACATTCCAGTGGTATTTCTTAGTATAACTGCATGTGACTCTGATGTGACAGACCTGTGTTTATCTACATAAAGCAATCTAGCATGCTGCTGAGAAAAAAATAAGTCAGTCTTTTCTGGGCTACCCAAGTTCTCGAGGTCTGAGGGCTTGCTATATACCATAGCTGGGCAAAGAGCAACAGGGGAACTCTACATCAAAATTCAGAGAAACACCTAAGTAACTTTTCAGGCAGAGAGATGGTTACGCAGGAGATCTATTTGGTTTTCATCCAGCAAATTCCATTCTCCTTTGTCTTCTTGAACAAATACATTCTGCATATTCCCTGTGATATGTGTAAAATCTCTGAGCAAACGAAGCTGAACCCATGTCTGGCACAATGAACAACTCTCTAAGAGAATAATGCTTTTAAATTTAATCTTAAGATTCTAAATAGCGTGAGGTTTGAATACCTTAAGTATTTCTACTGCCCAAATGAATGAACTCCAGGAAATTTTCAGCTATTCAGATACATCTATTACAGACAGAGGCTGAACACCCCAAGCTGGAGAATCTCGAGAGTCTGGGATTTGCTTATTAGAAGAATGAAAGACAGGGATCTAGAAACTGGGGATGAAGCACACCTTGGTTCAAACTTCATTTCTCTCTTAAGCAGGCTCCCCTAGTTGAGAGAGTTTCATTTGTTAATCTGTGTTGAAACATCCACTGACGGGGCACTTTCACAAGTGGCAGACACTGTATTTTAGAACAGAAAGAAGTTTAAAAAAAAAAAAACAAAAACAAGCACCAGAGGAACAGATTCCTTGCTGAGTGGGTGGCAGCACACAAGCAGCACAAGCCTCTGCCTTGGAAGAGAACAGAGTGATCTTGTGGTAGCTAAGGATGTTCTGCTTATGTGCATTGCCACGAGTAGCGAGAACACACAGGATTTGGTCTGCAAATTGTGGTGCCTCTTGCCTATAGGTGAGCTTTAATTGCTGCCTGCTCCCAGCTCCAAGCCCCCCTTGGAGCAACATCCAGGTTAGTGGCAGCCCAGAGTCAGTTATGAAACTCCAATCTGGCCACACCACTAATCCTTAAATTGCAGGGAAGGATTCCTAACCGCCACTTATTTAAGCATTTAAAAGGTGATGCAGCAAGAAAGGAAGCAAACCCAGTCCTCGTATCAGCAGCCCAATCATTTGCAGGAGAACACATCCCCACACTGTTGCTGTGTCTCCTGCATGGTGACACCATCTTGTCCTAAAAGAAGTGGAGTTACATGAGCACAGCCATATGATTCAACGAGACCCATCAGCAGGGGCACAGAGCTGCTGCTTTGGCTTCTGGAGCTGGATAACTCCGTGCCAGCCAAATTCTTTGTGTGTGTGTTCTGCACCTCACAGTGGGACAGCAGCACAGAAACCCCAGATTCTGGAGTTTGGCAAAACTAAAACAACAAAAAAAATAGAGAAGGGCAGGGAGGTTCTCTACAAATACATCAGAGAGGTAAATGCCATAAGAGAAAGTTAAGATAACAGGCAGCTTGAATGGGAACCAGTATGTACCCAAAGGCCATGGGGGAAAAAAAAATAAAAAAATCAAACCACAAAACTTCTCCCTCCAGGCACACTCTCAGCATACAAAACTGTAAGAATCTGGGAAAAAAACCTGCAATATCTGGAAGCAAAACACTTGTGGCCGGTTTTAGAGAGGGAATGTGATAAGTGAAATGTGAAAGCAATGCAAGGCATAATTGTTCATTGGAAGAGTGGGCTACAACTCAAAGGCTAAGGAAGGCAAAGTGCCACATACATTGAAAACCAAATTATTCCTACAAAGTAACATCCAGGTTATGTACTGAAAACATATAAAAACTGAAAAAAAATACCCACCCAAGAGACAAATTGGGAAATAAGAGTATAGGCATTCTTTAGCAAAGACTGGAATTTGAGCAGGCTCCCAAAGGAACCACCGGTACTCTCAGCTATATTGAGTAAGCACATGCCATTTTCTTGGCAAACACTGGCAAAACGCTGGCTCACGATGCCGAACCTATAGTAAAGCAAAAGGCTGAAATTTCTCGGTACACGCAGCCAAATGCCTTCCTGAGCAGTGAGAGAAACCCTTCCATAAAATTCTGCCTTTATACTTTCATCATTAATTGCGTAACACTAAAACAATTCATATTCTGCACTGTAGAATTCTTAAGGCTTAATCTTGCTCTGACACTTATTTTGAGTCTCAGAGTAACTTATTCGGACAGCTTTTCTGTTCTTCTGTTACCAAATAGGCTAAGCAGCATGATTCTTTGCACCTCCTGCAGAACCTGCTCAGGCAAAACTAAACTCTTCCCATCCCCTGGGGCTCTCTATCAAGCCACCATATCATTTTCTATAACATTCTGTTATTAGCTTTAATAACATGAAAACCAGAAAAGGGATGCAGGGGAAAGAATTTCACAGAAGTATAGGCATCATGTGCAAATTCTATATGCTTCTCTATTTGTTTGAAGGCTAGAAAGTCAAGCTATTTTAGAGTGATAATTGTCTTCTATTTCAGCACTGTAAAGAAAAGAAATGTCATCCACTGTGGGTAATTAATTGCATTACATATTCACATACACCCACATTCATTTGGAGAAGGAAAATACAACTCTCTGACAGCTATGTGCTCCTAAAAAACAAGAATCCAACAGTTATATTTAGAGACCCCAGATCATGTGAAAGAAAACAGATCCTAATCTTATGCTACTGACTAGTGCTGGGGGCAAATAACCTTTACCTAACAGTTTTCTTTATAAAAATTTGTTGACAGGCACAAACTAGTTTTTGTTTCCTCACTTGGTAGGGTTCAGCCCTTCAATGTCACTGAAGTGGTTGTGTGTCAGTCAAGAGGAATATGGCCTCTCCTCTCTTTTGGGGGCTTTCTGTCTCCAGTTCATTTGAAGAAGCTGCTAAGGAGCAGAATATAACAGGGTTTTTCACCTGTAGGGTGAAACAGCTCTTAACATTTCTCATGGTTCAAAAAGAAGGCTGGGAAACAGAAATTTTAGGCAAGATGTAAACAAATAAACATAATAATAATTGTGATTACAAAGTAAACCACCCTCTTCATCTTTCTTATGTTTTTAAAAGGGGGTAAAATGTTTTTGTATGGAAATTTCAAGAGAGTAGAGTTTAGTGTACCTACAGCTTACGTTTCCTACAAGATTTTCTATATTATTGTATTAATAGAATCAAAGAATGGTTAGAATTGGAAGACACCTGAAAGACCATTCAATTCCAAACCCTCTGCCATGGGCAGGGACACCTCCCACTAGACCAATTTGCTCAAAGCCCCATCCAGCCTGGCCTTGAACACCTCCAGGGATGGGGCATCCACAGCTTCTCTGGGCAGCCTGTTCCAGCGCCTCACCACCCTCACAGGAAAGAATTTCTTCCTAATATCCAATCTAAATCTCCCTTCTTCTAGTTTAAAACCATTCCCCCTTGTCCTATCACTCCATTTCCTGACAAAGAGTCCCTCTCCTGCTCTCCTGTAGCTCCCTTCAGATACTGGAAGGCTGCTAGAAGGTCTCCCCGGAGCCTTCTCTTCTCCAGGCTGAACAGCCCCAGCTCCCTCAGCCTGTCCTCATAGAAGAGGTGCTCCAGCCCTCTGATCATCTTCACAGCCTTCCACTGGACCCATTCCAACAGTTCTATGTCCTTTCCATGCTGAAGACTCCAGAGCTGGACACAGCACTCCAGGTGGGGTCTCACGAGCGCAGAGCAGAAGGGGGGAATCACCTCCTGTGTCCTGCTGGTCGTGCTTCTTTTGATGCAGCCCAGGATACAGTTGGCTTTCTGGGCTGCCATAACCATGTATCTCCCACTTCCCTGCAACTGCTACCACAAAAATCAGTTAATTACAGCTGTAAATGAAGAGCAGAGGCCCTGCCTGCTCCTTCTAACACTTCTCTCCAGAGTCATCATAGCTTCCTGCAATCCCTGCAGCAGGCTGGACCGCCGAGCCTTCATGCCTGGGATAAACCTGTGTGGAGCCAACACTCTGAATAGACCTTACCAGCTACAAGACATGGTGTTTTAATACTATTAGTCTATTAGTAAAACTAAGACAAACCACAACAACACCAAGTTCCACTTCTCAAAACAGACGCAGTTGCTAGCTATTGAAATTCTCAGCCCTGATGAGTTCCCCACCATCTGCAAAGAGACTGGTGCACAGAGGTCAACCTTTACTTCTGCTTAGGAGCAGATGTTACCATTTTCCTTCTCCCTGAGTGATGGGCTGGAGCACCTTCTCCCAGGCCCTGAATTTACCAAGTCCAGTGATTTTCTTTCAAACCATGACACATTTATAAAGACACCATCTAAACAATAACATTTAAAGGGACAGTAATTTTATCACATCAAAATTTAGGTAAAAGTCTGGTTCCTCTATGCAGCCCAAGAAAAATACACTATCTACACTAGCTTTTGCTACCCTGCCTTTGCCACATTATGCTATTGAATGGAATCAGCTCCACAGGAGAGGATTTTGAAAGGCCACAGCCCCTGATGCAGACACACTTGGCAGTCCTGATCCTCCTCCTCATTAGCTTTTCCTTACACTTCCAGGAACCTGAGGTTCCTGGAAGGGAGTGGGAAGCAATCTGGCTTTTGAATAGCAGAAGAGCAAAAGGACATTAAATCCTCAACCTCCTCTTCACTTGGTGAACAGACAAGGTCCACACATCCTTTTCTTCCTGTGGGGTCAGAAGCAAAGAGCCACAGGTTCTCCCTGGCCTTCATCGTAGGCACTTAAAATGTTTTAGATTTATATGACAGTTATCACAGAATTGTCAGAGTAGGAAGGGACCTCTAGAAACCCTCTGGTCCAACTCCCCTGCTAAAACAGGATTGCTCAGAGCACATCACTCAGGATGGCATCCAGGCAGGGCTTGGAGGTCTCCAGAGAAGGGGACTCCACACCCTCCCTGGGCAGCCTGTTCCAGGGCTCTGGCACCCTCACCACAATGAAGTTTTTTCTCATATTTGAATGGAACTTCCTACATTCCAGCTTGTGCCTGTTGCCCCTTGTCATGTCACTGGGAACCACTGAGAAGAATCCAGCCCCATCCCCCTTCAACTCACTCTTTAGATTTTTGAAAGCATTAATAAGGTCTCCCCTCAGCCTTCTCTTCTCCAGGCTAAAGAGCCCCAGCTCTCTCAGCCTTTTCTCATAAGGGAGATTCTCCAATCCCTTAATCATCTTTTTTGCCCTGGGCAAGTAGTAGCAACCAAACCTTTACTTACTTCTTTATAATTCTTTCATTTTATATGTCAAGAAAGACTGTCTCTTTTTTTTTTTTTTTAATTTGAAGGTAAATATTAATTCTCCAAATCATGCTAAAATTCCATACATTTTATGAAGGAAAAATACATACACAGGAAAAAATCCATACATTTCCTTGAAGGAAAGATGGATTTGTTAATCAATCTTTCCTTCAAGGAAAGCCATCTACTCTTTAATCTCATCACTACTGCAGCTGGACCTCAGAGGTCATCACAGGTCCTGATGGCATTCTTCGGCGTGGCAGAGCCAGGCAATGTTCTGGGCGACACCAACACACACACCACTGGTTTGCTGCCCAGCTTCTCTTTCACGGAACCTCTGTGCTGCCTTTCCCAAGGCTGCTAAAGCACAGATCAGGCTTTGTTTGCCTGCCTGAAGAAACCTCTCATGCCAGACAACGTACAGAGAGCCCCTTCTCTCATTCTTAGAAGTCCACAGCACGTGTGATGAGAATGAATTGGAACATTAGGGATAAGAAAAGCAGCAAAACCCTGTGTCCTGGTATGAGGATGAAGCAATATGTATGTTTTGCTGCTCAGAGACGTCAGTTGCTTTGGGGAAAATCACAGCATGTTAAAGAGGCTCAGTGCCCAACGCAGGGAACACAGCATAGTTTGGAGCAACAGCCTTGAGAAGCTGGAAAGGAACCTGTCACCAGGATAGATGTATTTACAGAACGCATCTCAAGAGACAGACTTACGCAGATTGAAAGTGTCAAATTTGAATTATAAGAGTCTGACCAGAGCAGAAGCCCAACCCCAGAGTTAAAGGGATATTTGTTCCCTCACCTATTTATTATTTCATATTTGTTGCTACTGAAATGAATTGCAGAGCTTCCACCGGAGCAGAACTGGGTGAAAGCTCTAAGGCGGCTTAAGGCACAGTAACCAGGATCAAAGCATCATGTTTAGAGAGATGTGATGATTCCCTCTTCCCTAAACCCATCTGCAGGTGCAGCCTTGCAAGCAAACCAACGCTGGCCGGGAGAGCAGAGGGAAAACGGATAATGTTTAGGATTCATTTAGTTGCCGGCCACGACTGGTTTATGGTGCCTTTTATATAAGCCCAGGAATTATAAGGACAGAGCTACAGGAAGGCATAATCTCCATTTGTCTATTTCTGTACTTAAGAAAGAGCCCTACATTTCCTATCTATTTAAATACCCAGTTAATTATTGCTACACAATGTCCCCAGCCAAATGCACCCCTATTGAGATGGTATTTTTTTTTGTTCATAATGTTCCATTTAGGCGGCAGTCATTTCCATTAAGTCTCAGCCTAAACAGTTCCTCTGGAAGACAGCCCGATTAAACAGATTTTCTTATTAAGCATGCCCCAATTAAGTGATGTACATCACTATCGGCTCAGTTTCTATGTGCTTTTTACATACACAGCAGAGTCCAAGGAACTGGTTGGTTTTAAGCTGGTCAGTCCTTGTGCAAAGGCAGCACATTTCTACATTAATTTTAACAAAACAACATCAGAGGTATGAAATCTAACCTAAATAGAAAGACATCTACTGCAGTCGTCTGTGGAGTTTTGGGAAGAAGCTACCCAACCTTCCTTTTAAGCATTTTATTGAAGCAAGTCTCTGAAAGAGTAAGAAACTTCTGGTATCCCGGCGCTCTCAGTAGCTCATCTCTGTCAAGGTGGGGAGAGGCTCTGCTGGGCATCTGGAAATCAACTTGATAAATCACTCTGTGCTCCAGTACCGCATAACACTTCTTTATATTTAATTT
Organism: Pedionomus torquatus; assembly: GCA_013398155.1. Lineage (NCBI taxonomy): Eukaryota > Metazoa > Chordata > Aves > Charadriiformes > Pedionomidae > Pedionomus > Pedionomus torquatus. Next base: position 124,639 of record VZRU01003009.1, read on the forward strand.
AACGAAGTTCAATTGATTAAATTAATTATTAGCTTAATTAATTTAATATTTTTCCTTACCCATGGGGAAAAGAGATTCAGTGAGAGCCCCACAGTCACTTCTTAAGGCTAAATTCCTGACACCTGGCAAAGAATCAGAAACAGATATGGGACATCTGTCTCGTTTTTACAAGATGATTACACTTAAAATCAACAATCCTTGTGCATTTTATTAGAGTAGATACTAGTTCATCTGGGGTAATAAAATTAAAAATAAACACTGAAAAGCTAAATTAATTAAAAGCTGTCACGTGCATTGAAGAGTGTTTAGGTATGTGCTGAGCACGGCTCCATACTGACCTTAAGCCCTTACATGTTGCTTCAGTTCCAAACATTGCTTTCTGCAATCATTGCTGTGGGGCAACTGGCACCCCTTTGCAACCCATTATTTTTATTTTTTTTTTTTTTAATTTTATTTTAAGAAAAACAGAGACTTGAAATGTTAAATCAGTTACCACATAAAACAATCTTCCGACCTGATTTTTCTGTCAGCCGCAGGGGACGTGAATGGAAAAAAAACCTGACCATCACTGTGAACTGTCATTGTTTTCTGAAGGGGTAACAGTTTCCAATTTAGCATCACCATCTTGCTATATTGGTCCCCTTTTCCCTTTTTATTATGATAGTTCAAGCTTTAACTCCAAACATTATTTTCCATTTTGAAAAGATGCAGGCCTTGTACCAAAAGGTGAAACGAATTACTTTTGTACCATCAAAGGTTGAAACGCAACCATCTGGTCCACCAAAATTGCTCCGAATTTTTCCGTATTCTTTAAACGGCACCTGCTGAGAAAAATCCCAGAACAACCAAAGGAAGTGGCACAATTCCCACTAATTTATATGAAGCCAGGATTTCATCCAACGTATCCTAGTGAGAACATTTTGCACTTCTGGACCACGCACAGATTTGTACTGGCTGTAACTGTGTCGGGTGGGGGAGATATTTTTTCTACAGAAATAATAAAATCAACATTATGAATGGTGAAGCAACATTCGAGGTGGATAGAAAAAAGTCACTGGCAAGAGGTGTGCTTTCTTGCTGGCGTTGGCCCAGCAGGAGATGGAGAGTTATTCCACTGAGGGTACAGCGAAAGGGATACACAATTTATAATTTTATGGAGTACAAAGGACTGCCAAAACACAGAGAAAAGTCTTACTTTGTTATAATATATTATCTCATTGACTGTCAGCCATGTCAGCCATACATGGACTTCTGGTTTCCTGAACTGGACAACCAGTNCCCTCCTGGTAATGTATTTCTTTTCAGACATACACACAGACACCCACGCATCACCAAAGGACCACAAGCTTTGGAAGGAAATTAATTATTGTAGAGTAAACAGTGCAATTTTCACTGGAAGTTCTTTGCTAAAGGCTAACGCTTGCAGTTGCTCCAGGTCATTTAGCTCGGCCTTACGCAGAAAATGCTCCACCTGGGAAAGCAGAGATGTTAGGTGAGGGGGGGTTTCCAGAGGCTTTATCCCGTGCCTCGCAGCGAGGTGACAAAGTCAGGCAACAGAGCTGGAACAACATTCTCTTTGTGGTATTGCCATAAACAGATGAAGACAGAAACCTGTGCTTTCCACAGTGGTTTACTGGCCAAATATGTAAGCTATTTAAAGAGTATTTATTCTACTGTTTATACCAGAAATAAGGCAGCAGCTGCTTAAATGTATATAAGCACGCACACAGGCATTTAAAGGTATATTTACACGAGCACGATTGCTTTGTAAATAAGGTTACTCTGAATATTTTTAGATGCAAATCAATTCTATTTTCCACTCTGGTGGTAGGATTACATTTCTGACATTGGTGAAATCCAAAGACTCTAAGTTTAACTTGGTGATCTGAGAATGTTTCATAATGAAACCCTTCTTTTACGTAGCAGCGGGATGCTGCCTATTTTCTTCTGGTTTATTCTGAACATAGACATTAGAGTGTACCCACGATGAGTGGTAATAACAGTCAGATTTTAGCAAGCCTACCAGATAATGATACTGCAGCTACGCTCTGGGGGAGGTGGAAAAGCTAAGACTTGTAGCCACAGGATTCCACGTCTATTACAGGTGTACGACATGAAAAAGCTTATTTTTACATATGTACCTTTCGGACATTGCCAGTTTCTAAAGAAACAGCTCAGTGACTTTTGCAGAGAAGAGAAAAATAAGTATGAGCTCTTTGTACATCAAACAACTATTCGATAATAATTTCCCTTAAGAAAAAAAAAATAAAATTCTGATGAGTTTTGATGAGTAATCTGACTTTTTCTCACAGCAATTCCTGTTGTAGGTCAAAAATTCCAGACATGCATTTAATGTAGCAACATAGATGTGTAGGCACTGAAGGAGTGTTTCTTAATGAATATTGAAAAGAATGAACTGTTGCTTAGCAAGCATAAAAATATGGAACATCTCTGTCATCAACAAGCACATAAAACCATTACTTATTTTAATTTTCTGTTTTCACGTTTTAAATATTTTTGTTTAGGGCTTTTATACTCTAGGAGTAAGCATTTATTGTAATTTTAACTTAATTTTTAAATGCTAAACATGTATGAATTTTCCTCCACAAACCAGCTAAAGCCTGAAGCCTAGCTCAACTAATTTTCCTTCAGGGACATAGTTGGAACAGAGTTAAACAGAAATACTTCCATAAACATGTTTAATTAAAATAGCCAGCAGTTATTTTTCCTGATAGCTTCTCATTTTGGCAGCAGGTAACTGCCTTCACATACCTAGGTGATGTTTATGGTACTAGAAAACTCATCTATAATCATGGAAACAAATGGTTTCCAGTCTTCCCCCATCCAATAATTCCTTCATACAAGTAAACTGTATATTTACTTACTTATACCATATATAAATGTGTATATATATAGCATCACATGTATATATACAGACCACATTTCTTTTTTAGGATCTGAAGTTCTACAAATGAAAGCATACTATATTAGAACAGTTTCCTATGCTTAATCAAGATACACAAGAATATCTTCTCATGTAAAATATATGGCAGTCCTGAATAATTTAAAAAGGCTCAAATGCTCTGCTCTCTTTGATATCTAGATATTTCCTGTCAGAGGAAAATACAAAGAACACCTCTTTGCCTCTTTGAAATCAAAAACAAAACCTTTCGTGGAAGCTGAATTTTATTTAGACCACGTAAAAGCAGTTTGAGGGGGAGAGCTGCTCAGACATTTTGTGGTTATTACTAAAATAAACATTGCACTCCCAGAAATCTGAAATAGCAGAGCCCTTCAGCAATGGTACAGCCACATTGAGAAGAAGATACAGATAACTCTACCCTGAAATGACACACTAGCAGGAAAATTAACATGTATTTAAATTAACTCTTGCAGCCAGAGGTTATGTTTGATCTGTAGGTTGATCTAAAATGGTATATATTTTCCTTTTTTACAGGATCACCCAGTTTTCAATCAATTTCATGGTTTTCACTAAAAATCTCAGTTTCTTGGCATTTCAAGATTTTTCTAAATTTTAATTTCTAGATTTTCTACTCCTAAATTTTTTTCACAACTGATGATCACTAATACATTAAAGAAGTTAGTAATTTTAGAAATCACTTACAGTATCTTTAAAGTTAATAACCCATTGTTGTCCCACCCAAAAACCTTCAGACCCTGAAGAGATGAGAGCAATTTTAAGGAAGGGATTTAAGCAATTTTGAAATACTGTCACCTTCAAACCCCTTCTCCTCTCCTAGTCTTCATTTTATTTCCAAGTTGAAATGGCAAAAGAAGATTGAAGCCAATTTGGTTCCAGTTAGATGGGTACCAAGAGGAATTGAAGGAATTCTAGTCAAGAGCCATTATGAGCCTGGAACAGAAGTAGTAGAGATCCACGCTGTTGGACCACGAGGTGCCACATGCTGTTTCATTCGATTTTTTTCGTTTAGATGGTAGGCTGTTCGAAGCGTTATGTTAACAAGATCAATTAATTTGTACTCTTTAAAAGTAGTGTTTTTGAGGCCCCAGTGTAACAGAATCATCTGTATTATTCATTTTTTCTAACTGGAAACTTGTTTTTAATAATTCAGTCATTATATCAGCTGCTTGCCCCACATACGCTAATCTAAAGAGAGCTGCAATGTCCATACAACATTCAGGAACATTGGATAATAAACCAGAATAAGCAAAGGTTGTTAAGTTAAACATTTCATTACAGCTTTAAAAGGCAGAAGACAGAAATATCTTTACTGGCTTTTTAGAAAAGCACCAGATTTATTCCTAGGAGTACTGGAAGAACATTCTGAATTATGGGTGTTTTATTTTGAAACAGAAACTCTTAGAAGAATCAGGATCTAAGACTGAAGTATCATTAAAATTCAGTTTAAGGACAAGAGGGGGAGCGCTACTTGGTGACAAGGCGGGTCCAGACAGCCTTCAAACCCAATTACAGCATTGTCTGCATAAGCCTTTACATCGCTGAATCATAATATTTCTTGGGGGAGGGAAGGCAACAAAACCCTTCATACACATGTCAACTATTAATAGAGACTTCTTAAGGAAAAGGAAACACTCAGAAAAGGCACAATGCCCAGAAAGGAAAAAAATCACACATATGCCCCCTAGATCTGAGTCTTCCTACAGTATGTTCTAGTGTCGGTAGGTTGCCCACATCCATTATGTTTGGGCATTGGAGGGTACCAGAAAATCAGAACCATTGTTTTTGCTTCACGATGAGAGCTCTCTACCCGGGAGTTTGGTGCCCTGCAAGTCAGAACTGCGCCCAGCATCAACAGCATCTGTACCTAATGGTCGCTTCAGTGGTAAAGGGACACACACATTTCCATTCAGGTCGCTAATGGACCTGGGCAGAGTCAGAGAATTGGAAGAGAAATCCAATTTCCGATCATAAATAAAGGAAATCTTTAACTATTTCCAAGCTAAATATCACCCAAGCTAATATCATCCTCTCTGAGAGGCTGTTTTACACACCCTGCTGATCTCAGAGGTCCTTCCTCATCTTCAGCCAGCTGATGGAACACAGGCAGGCAGCTGGGCTGTCTCACAGATGCTCCCACCAGCTCCCTGCTCTGCAGGCGCTGACCCCATCACCCACCCAGCAAGAGAGAAGTCAAAATTTCCCAAGAACAGGCTGCTGTGTCACCTGCTGGGATAACCATCCAAGGGGAGGCTTTAAGATGCAGCAGCTCCTGGGCCAGCCTGCTCCAGCTGGGCTGGCTCTCACCAGGTTCCCACAGAGTTCTGGAAAATTGTCCTTTCCCCTGAAAAATAAGGAGTGTAGTAATTCTTAAAAGCCCTATGGGATGCTGTCCCACCTAGTGGGAGAACCGCTCCCCTCCCTTCTGCCTCCCAGGCAAAGCTTGCTGTAAAGACTCACAACATACTTCTAGTAGAGTTTGTAAAAGTTTTTTAAACACCCTGAGAAATAAACGGGGTAAGGATTCAACAAGTGGTTTAAATGAAAACATACTGACATCGTAAAAGCTTAGAAAAGCCTTTCCTGGAGGGGAAAAATATTAAATAAACGCTTCCTGCATCTTAACTGTTATCATGTGCAAATACTAACTCATTATCTATTAAATTATGTTAAAATGATGTAATTGGAGAGGGAACCTGCAGCATTAAAAGATAAACCTTCTATCTTTAATGCAGTAATTATTTCACATTTCCTAGCTAGAAGCCAGATGTGTTCTCCTGTTTATTACAAGTTCCAGTTAAAAAGATCTTATTTAACTATTTAGGTTGGCAGTGTTTGCCTGTTCCAAGATTTCATGAATTTCATCAGTTCTGCTGAAAATCCAAGACCAAAACTTTGCCAGTTCTGTGTAGGTAATAGAAGTAAATTTAAAGTGTATCTGACTCCAGTTTCTCATTGTCACCTCCCAGCCCTATCCAATGCCAAATCCATTACCCACACAGCTGCACCCTCAGGGAATGGGAACTAGATTCCCCCCCCCCCCCCCCCCCCCCCACCT
>VZRU01003009.1:132775-146998 GCA_013398155.1 Pedionomus torquatus
TCCCCCCCAATTACCTGTCTGAATACACACAGAAACATGCTCTATCAAATGTTGTCATGTTTCCAATCACATCACTGAATCTAGACTCATCTCAAAGAAATGACTGTGCCATGGAAGATAAACTAACATGGAAGATAAACTAACCATCTATTTTTCTCCTTTAATTCTGGCAATTGCAGGCTTATGCAGTAGTTTCTCATCCAATCCTTAAGAAAAAGAAAATGATGCAACACTTTCACAATATTAAATATATTTTTTTTCACTTTAGGAGACGTAGATTTCGAGGAGTCATTTTTGTGTAGAACTATTCTAACATAAGAGGCATTAGAAAGCACGAAATTGGTTTCTTTGCAAGTAATAAACAAAGCTACATACAGAATTTGTTGATTATTAATGTTAGATATATTAAATCTATCACTAGAGAAAATTAATGAAATCGAGGAAAAGCTGGCTGGAAGTTAACATAGAAATATAAATGAGATATGAGATAGTTGTGCTTTAGATATCTACACTCTTTTTCATGATATACAGGTATTTAAGCAATATGTATCTTGTAAAGTTAGTAAAGATCTTGATAACGAGATTCACAACTTGTTACCCAAATAGTGGACTGGGTTCATCCAGTAATTTCTGCAAGAGACCAGGCACATATTAATGTGAAGGCAAGGTGATTAACCGAATGCTTTAGCTGTGATCATGGAAGTAATTCAAGGGGTTTATTCAAATCCCTATCATTAATCCAACTGAAAGACATGTGGCCGAGTCCACTACCCTTCCTTAAAAACTAATATCACCAGGTTTTATCTTTCATGTTTGTCTATTACCAATTTTAATTGCAATGCTGCAGGAGAAATAAGTGGCTCATTAATTTGCAGATGAAAATATTTATCTTGTTCCCTGAAAGACACATTCCTAGCTTGATTTAAAATTAGGTCAGATTACAGTTTCCTTAGCATTGGGAAGAGGAGAAGCAAGTCTTGGATTCCTATTGATCAATTAAACAGCAAAGTTATGGCTACTATATTTAATTTCAGCGCATTGGACACAGAAACATTTAGCTTCACACACAGCCCCTTTGGTGCCTGCTCCTGTTTTGGAGCTGAAATTAAGAAAGTTTTAGTCCAACAAAATCTATTGTGGAACATGGTAATATTCTGATCTTACAAATCATAACACCCATTTTTCTGTACATCTGCGAGTGCTGCAAATACTCAAAACTTTTTCAAAAAGCTGAAATTTTGACCATTTTTCAGGAGAAATAATGGCGAAGCGGGGAGCCCCGTGTTCAGGGAAAGCATGGGCAACAAAAAACATAGAATAATAGAATGGCTACAATTGGAAAGGAACTTAAAGATCACTGAGTTCCAACCCTCCTGCCATGGGCAGGGGCACCTCCTACTCAACCAGGTCCCTCAAAGCCCCATCCAGCCTGGCCTTGAACACCTCCAGGGATGGGGCATCCACAACTTCTCTGGGCAACCTGTTCCAGTGTCTCACCACCCTCACAGGAAAGAATTTCTTCTCAATATCCAATCTCTCTTCCAGTTTAAAACCATTACCCCTTGTCCTGTCACTATGGCTGTCTCTACAGCTCTGGCTGCTAATGGCATCCAGAAAGGTGTTGGTAGAGCATCAGTACTGAGAATTGCTAAATAGTGTTTAGAGAGGACCCCAGGAGCTATACAGGAATTTGGGGGGAAGAGGAGAAATAGACCTTAGTCTCTGAGAGCAAACTTTCCAGCCGTTGCAGCACATCGGAGCCACTGAGCTGAGGAACTGGGTGCCCATTCCTGCCCCACTGGTATTGTGACCTTCAGGTCTAGAAGGGCACATGGCAGACATTTTGTGCTGAAGGTGAGATCTAGTTCTTCACAATCCATACATATAAATATACTCTTTCATGGGGTAAAAAAACCCAAAAACTTTTCTGCCTGCTATTTTTTTGCCTCTTATTCTGAACTTAGTATCTGCTTTGTAAAAGAGCCGTGGAGGGTTGAGGAGGCACCTGGATGTAGAATAGTCTCTTGCACTTGGATGGAAAATCTGCTTCAATTTCTGGGACGAGCTTGAGTGATCTGAGCCTCACACGTTTTGCGAAGAGCTGAATTTTTGGTGTGCTGCTCCCGAGGCGGTGTCCCAGAGCAGGAGGCAGTGCACTGAGCCGAGAATAGAGCAGAATAGAGCAGTCTGCCCTGGAAACGCCTTGGAAAGGCAAACCTGCAGATATTAGTGGTACCTTTTGTAGGCTGACGGCTAGCAATGCCCAGCTGCAGCTCAAAACCGACAAGGATGGACGTTTGACAGCTCACTCTGCCCAGAGCCAAGGGCAAACGCGGAACAGAGCCATCACTTTGGCCTGTGTTCCCGAAGCCGAATGACTGCCAGGAAAGAGGAGGCCCGCACATATTAAATATGACAGGGGGCCACCAGCAAAAGACACTCACATTAAGCCTGACATTACGATCCTAGGGTGTGGGACATTGTCAGCTCTCTCAGTGGCAGAACTGCCCACCAGGGACAGCTTCATCATGGCAGAGGATGTAAAGACCTTGTGCTGTTTCCAAAGGGAAGATGCTTTCTAGAAGTGACAGCCACTCGAACTATGAATAAACTATTGTGTATCTATATATTTTTAAAAAAGGCTAGGTTAGTAGATGGGGGAAAAGCATTAACAGAATAATAAGATTTGACCAAAGCAGACTCAACAAGACCCAGACCAACTTTTTGAAGGGGCTACATGGAATGTCAGATCTAAAGAAAAAGCTAGAAGGGGCTGACTGTCCCCTGACACACAGCGAGCAAATGCAACTACACCAGCTCATTCTGCTCCACAAGATTCCAGCAAAGGATTTCCCCTTTACTTGTCAGAGAAATCACTAAGGCAAGCATTACATTTTGCCTCTGCATTTTCAGGTTACTGAGACCTTAAGCCTTTTTTCCTTTCATGAAGCTTTCCAAACCAACAGACAAATTTCTGAAACCAGAGCCCGTTCACCCTACCGGCAAGGAGACTGGGAAACCATGTAGTAGAGAAATCTCAAAGCCTGGGAGATCTCATCACCAGCGCACAGACCTTCCCAGGGCACAGCTGGTAGTAGGTGTTAGAATGGTGAACTCCAGATAAAATCCACGGAAGCTCTCCAATCTTCAAAACACACCCTGGCAACTGGCTGGCTATGAGGAGCTCAGACCTCCAGAGCTGCATTTGCAGATTTGTTGAAGGCCCTGGTGGGTTTCAAGTCCTACATTAGCCAGGCGTTCCAGATTGGACCTACCCCTCTTGAGCTGGAATGAGAGCCAGGGGCAGGTGGGGGTTCATACTACTCTGGGATGGAAAAGGAAAAGAAAGCAATATGGAAATAATGGCACCCTGGGCATAATGTTCCAGAAAAGTTTGTAACTTTGGTGCTGCGACCAGGAATACAAGACCATTCGAAGCCTGTCACCCAGCAGGATCCACAGATGGGCTTTGCTAGGGCCTCCAATTAATCTCCCAACAACTCATAATTAGGTTACAAAAGATGTTAACTTAGGTAGCCTGGCTGCACAACTTGCTTCCCTGCATGAAATGCATCTCCCTTTTGGGTCATCATTCTTTAATTGAAGATGGACATTCGGGGGTAAGCAAAAGCGACGTTAACTGTTTGTGAGAGCGTAAACAACCTGTGAATCAAGACTTTGAAACGCGGCCCAAAATATTTAGCTTATATTCTGCATTTTCTACAAACAAAACATAGATTCTTTAAACTCAATAGGTTTCTGGGCAGTTAATTTATCTCTCTATAATCCCTACTGGTTTCAGAACACAATGCTGCAACTCTAAAACATTTTGAGGACAAACAGATAGATTTCCCTGCATCCAGCCTAACAGGACCTGTAAATCTCTTAACCTATGAGCTATGAGTTTGCTCTGTATCCTACCTACACCATGCAGACATAAATGATAACTGCTGTTGCAAGTAACCAAAACTAACAGCATGATACCACCAGGTCGCAGGGCATCCTCTGTGTATTTATTATCTTGGTGAGGACCCATCCCTCTGATAAATGCATTTCGCATTTGGGGACAGAATCAGATATGATTTTGGACAAGATGATAAAGACTTTGTAAGTCTTCCAAAGGCAAACCTCCCTAGTGAATAGAACGCAATCTGCTTTTCCTAATCCAAAAGGCAAAAATACAACACAGCACTTGTTTAAATAAAGGATTTCCTACTTGGGACTGTTTGTGTGCACAAGAATGTATCATAATAATCAAAAGCAAAGAAGAGGCAGGAAGAATGATCAGCATAGAATAAGACATGAACTACATACTTCTGCTGCACGTTTGTATACTTTAAGCAGGTTTTAAAGCTTTCATAAATTTTCAGTAGTTTGATGCTCCTCCAGCATGACATTCTGACACTTTGATTAACAAAATAGAGAAACAAATATCTCCTTTAAGGATCTGTTGGTGTTTTATTGTGCATTCAGAAAAGGTTTCTCTATATGCACAGACGGTGTTACCTGGAGCTGGTGCATCCAAGCATCCCTCAAGCATAAGAAAAAGCAGTAAGTTGTTCCAAGAACAGTTCCATTTTTGGAACTACATGTGATCTAAGTACAATTGTTGTTCCTTAATTACTAAATTTACCAAGCACCTCATTGAAAACCCTCCCACAGCAGACACATGAACTCTGATGAAAACTACTCATTGCTTAAGAAAAGAGGAGGAGGGGGCACAGCAGCATGCAGCAATACTCAGTAAGATGATCTGAAAGGATACGAAGCCTGTGGTCTGGAAAAGGTCTCTCACGTCCTGATTGTACCACTGACTGCCTAATGACACTGGGCGAGTTTTATTTTTATGCTGTTCCCTTTCACCTGCACTGAGAAAAGTATTTGTGATGAAATATTCCCACCCACGATAATATATTAAGGATTCGTTACTTATGTAACATCAGGATTATTTATTTTAAAGAGGATTTTGTAATATAAAGGATTAGCACTCTTCACGACAGAAAGTAGATGCAGTACAACAGCAGTCAGAGGTAGACTGGTGGACTGATCAAACTCTTCTTCTTCTGGCTAAAGTTCCATTATAAACCACTTTAACACAGTCAGCCCTGAGTAAGCTCAGATTGAAGAAAAGGGAATGAGGCAACCGCCATAAAAGACTGAAAATCTACTTGCTCTGCTAAAATAAATGTTTAAATAATAACAATAATAACGATGACAATAAATCATCGAAACATATAAACTGTTTTGTTTTTTTTTTTTTCAAACTGCCACTAATGCCACTAAATGTTCTGCTAAGGGAATGGGATTTAGTTAATAAAACATTATAAATTGACTTCTCCCCTCATATTGTGTGTGGTTGTTTCAACATCCTTCCTCTCTGCCAGGGCAGGCAGCAGCTCTGTGCCTGTGCCTTGCTGGAACTCTGGGCATTTCAATGCTTTATAACCTCTCTGAATTCTTCTGCTTTCTAGCAAAAGCTTTGCACTCACCCACCTTTATTTTTGTCGCAGTTGCTAGGATGCCTTGGCGACAGACACTAGAAAGATCTATGGTTTGGAAACGAAGCTGGATGCAACTGAAATCCACACCAGCCCAAAAGGGAGGGCGAGAGGTTGGTGCCACCGATCCCTGCCCCAGCACCTTCCCTCGCAGCCACCCAAGCGCCACCCAGGGTGCGGCAAATCCCCTTGCTGCCATCTCAGCCTCTCTGCATCTCACCTGCCTCCCCAGATGGACACAAAGGACAGATCTACACCCTTCCACTGCTGAGGAGGGAGGAAAAGTCCTTCTCTCCATTTGGCCACACACCCCAGCCAAGTGTGAGGAGCACTGGGTCTGCCCCGCGGGGAATTCCTCTCCTCGGTGTGGGTCAATCTACCGAAGCAGTAAAATTAGATATTCTGCCTCAACTTCTCAGGACTGTGCTTGCTTCAACTACAAAATCTGACACCTTTTGTGCCCAGACACCACCACTCTTTTACAGACGAGCAGGGGTGGCCAGAACTGCCTTCTAAACACCGCGGGGATGGTTTCTTGGTGAAGGTCATGCAGATGCTGGCGGGGGCTGTGCCAGAAACAAAGCACAAAAGATGCACGCGCTTGTTTAAAAAGCGCATACAAAGAGGGCTTTTTCTTTTAAATGTTGCTCACGGAATTCTGCATTTTAAAAAGCAATCACAGTAAGGCAATTATTTAGAATAAAATATCATTTTTTCGGGTTGATAAATTGAAATAGTTTCACGAAGCGTTAAACATCTGTTCTGAAGGAACTGTCCCTTATTTACATAAAATCTGCATGTCATTCTACAAGATGAATGCTTTCTGTGCTAACAGCGCTGTGGAGGAAGAGCTTTGTCTAGTTGGATTCATCCAAACAACCTTACTCGCTTTACTTCCTTATTGAAAAAAGTTTCACTGCCAGACTGACTGTAGTAGGAAAATTACAATGTCGTGCTACACCATCGTTTAAAATCCTTTTTGGCCTCTAACGTTTGATGGAAAAATTGTTCTGAGCATAAAAGACCAGATGCTGACAGCCATAGCAATTCTCAGCCTTCGTGCCAGTGAGCCATATTTACTTGAAAAGGCTATTCATAACATGAATAGTGCTTCAGCTGAAGAGAACTCTATTATACAAGCCGGTATATATTTGCAGCAAAAGGGACCCCCCCACACACACACTTACACATTGATTTCCCACCCTCCACCCCCCCAACCTATCCAGATTTACTTGTTTTACAACCTCTTTTTGTTACATTAGCCGCTTCACTGCTCTGAACGCTTCATGTTTACACACATGTTGCCTAAGACAACAAACACTACACAATTCATGATATAAATGGGGAAACCTATTAGCAGGCTGGTATACGAATCCGCAAAATGTAAAGTTTTAGAAGATAAAATTTGAAGAAATCAGATTTGTATATCCTTTTATGATCTAGCTTTCCTCCTGAAAGCATCCACAGTCGCTGACCCCGCCACACACCCAGCAACAGGAGCATCAGCTGTACCACTAGTTGTAGACAGGCCACTGGAGCCTTGACACAGCGTTGTCAGTCGTGGTGTTCAGCTAGACTAGACAGCAAGGATGAAGACATCAGATTTGCCCAATCTACAGAGAAACCAAACATTTCCATGTGCTTCTCCTCAGACGGGGTATCCTGTGCTCTGTGCAAAGCAGGACCTTGTGCTATTACCGAGCTACGCCAGCTGCATTTTAGCCACAGAAAACGTCCCTCCTGCCGCTGTCTGTCCTGTCTATGCTCCTGGCAGCAGAAGCAGCCATTCAACACTTGTGGCACCATCCAGTCCCTGACAACAGGTTGGTACAGCTCAGGTTTCCCCCACAGTGTAAACGGTGAGCAGTCCAGCCGAGTTCCCCACCCAGGCAGCAGGAGGAGGTTCATCCCTCACTGAAAGGAAGAGGGACCATCCCTTACATGCTAATGGTGAAGATGTCCTGCAACCCTATATTCCCATCAGCTGGAAACCCACATAGGTGGCAAATTAACTGGTCACCATTGCCATGCACATGTTGGTTTATAGAAGTGTCAGTGGTTTAGGAGGGTATCTCCAAGCCTTGTCTGATCCAGCATCCCTTCCCTGGCCAGAACAGGACGAACCCCCGTGTTTCCCTTGGTCAAATAGCAGAGTTCCCGTGCAACCCTTGGAGGCACATCTGCCAGCTTCTACTCCTGAGCGGGAGCGCTGCACAAGACTCAGCATTAAAAATAATTCCCAGTATGGGATTCATGTGCACAAAGTGCTGACAACTTTATAAGGGCTGTATAACGACAACTGAGAGAGGTTTAAAACCCCTGTTTAAAAGAAAGCAGTATCACATTAAGGGGCCGTTTTCAAAGGGTCAAGTACATGAACTGAGATGACACGTATACGACGTTAAGATTTCACACACAAAGTCTTCCTCTCTTGTACTCTCCAGTAACTCTACATTCCCTTCTTTACTTCCACACCTAATTACTCTTACCAGTCACTACAATGCTTTTCATGCGTATAACACAAGTTATAGAATTAAATTTTACTTCATAGCATCCAGAAAAGAAAAAAAACCTCAACCTTGTAATTAAAGTTTAGAATTTATGTCGTAAATAACTATCAGTTAAGAGGCTCCTGAAATAACCAAAAGTCAATTCCCAGGTTGGGTTCAATTCTTGTGCCTCTCAAGTTTAAGAATCATTACAAAACCTGAATAACCTAATTAAACCTTTGTTTCTGCACATCTGTGGAAGATTTCTACCCCATTTCTTATATAAACTAGACAGGAAGACTTATTAGAAGGGTTTTCCCTGAGGAAAGTTAAGCTCTTTTCACCAGCATTTATTATTTGCTTGCATTTTTATATCTGTTTCACTGCATGTAAAAGGTGCAACAGCAACGCTTTGGTTTTAAGGAGGTTATATTAGAAATCGGTCTTCAAATTTGACTAAGGCTCCAGGGAGGCCTTATGGACCCTTCCAGCACCTGAACAGCTCTGCAGGAAAGATGGGAGGGACTCTTTATCAGGGATTGGAGCGATAGGATGAGGGGCAAGTGTTTTAAACTGAAAGAAGAGAGATTTTCAGGCCTGAAATAGTGCCATAACACTATGTGGCTCTACTAAACAACTTCTAAAAAGCTAGGAACTCCCACATATGCTGAAGCATGCTACTGTGAGAAAAATGCCTGACAGATCTTTGATGTGCCATCTAGGTATCGCCTGACCGTGTCCCTGCTGAAAGTCCGTAGCTTCGCAACCGAGGACACAAAAAACGTTTTTCTTTTCCTACTCCCATCCTCGCCCTGTTCTTAAAATGTGACTGCCAGTACTCAAATAAACCATACTGCAATCGAGGCTGCAAAAAGCCTCGTTACAATTACCTTTGAAGGACCCAATTCATGACTTCTGTTACATACGTGGCGAAAATTATGCAAATACCAACTCTACCATGAGTTGTATTTTATTTTTGTTCTATCACATAAGCATGCATTTTCAACTGAACTCTGAGATTACCATACCCACTGCAAAACAGATGGAAGAGTTCCATTTTTAAAAGCTCTTTTGCAGAAGGATAGCCATTTCAGCCTCTTGATCTCCACCTGAATGCAACACTTTAAAAAGTCTGGATGAAAGTTGTCTCATATTTATCTGGATGGAAAACGTGAGATCGGTAAATTGTTGAATAAGGCCAATCGCCTCTTAAAAAGCTGAGGCAAACACAGGATTTGAACAACCTAATTACACATCAAGAGCCAAACAGTTATGTTTACGCTGTATGTGTTCCACGTGGGTGCTGCTATCCCATTCAAGTCGGCAGTCTGTAGAAGTGCCATAATGACTTTTGCCTTGGGGTGACAGAATACATTTATTTAGATTCCAGCCCAGAGTCTCGTGTCCCGGAGTGACTGAACTTATTTTGTTGTCTAGCACAGCACAATAGATGCTTTCAGCACTGCAACTGGTTTCTGACATTATAAACTGTCAACTCCGGTTGCCGACAGCCAACTGGAAACGATGGCTGCGGGTTCGGAGCAAACTGGAGCTGCCTGACAGCAAGCCTACCTTTGGGAGGCGGGTCAGGCACTCGCTGCCAAATTCTGTAGTGCCACACATCTCATCCGTAACGTGCATACCAAGCCACTGAAGCACACACACACACACACAAAGAAGTCGCATAATACCGACGTGAGTTACAACATCTGCTGATTCTCCCCACCGCTGATGGAAGCTCTTTGTCGGCAAGGGGCAGCCAAACTTGTGGGACTCTGCTCGTTTTTCGTCTTGTACTGCTTTCTTTTCATACCTTTGTCTTATTCTTGGCATACATTAGATGGTTGTCTCAGGCATTAAAAAGCAAAAAGGAGAGTATTGCTACTCCAGCAATGCTGGACTCTCTTTCTACTAGATGGCAACACTGCCCCACCGACGTCCTGGGGAGCACCACAACCCCTTCCAGAGCAGAAAGAGGTCTTCAGAGATCAAGTTAAAGCACAGATGTTTGAATTAATCTTCCAGCGACTGGAAATTCCTGATCCAAAAATAAATAAATTGCTGTTATTTCTATTAAGAGTCCAAGGCAAAGACTCACCAGTCCTTCAAGTACGACAGAATGCCGTGTTGGCAGGAAAATACATCGGACCTGTTATGAAGATAGGACGAGGGGATCCTTGTTCCCACACGAAAATTAATTAATAGGCAAGCTAGGGATTAGTTTCCACAAATTCCAATGCTCTACTGAGTTTAAGGCTCAAAGCAGGTGCTCCAAGTTTTCTGCCTTCATCTAGATTTGTTTACCCAACCAGTTTCTCCAGAGCTGGCACTTTTTCTGTTTCTTTTTCTGTTTCTTTTTCATAGAGACAAAGTCAGCTCGAGGTCATTATAACTGAAACTGACTTCTTGCTCCCAGGCATATCACTGTGACCTCTCATTTATTTTAGACAGTAAAGTTAAAAGCTGTTTTGGACTGTCATAACCAAGACATCACTTCTTGCAAGTCCCAGCAAGGATCAGATCCCTTTTCATCTACAAACCCAGAATTCTTATTTGAGTCAAACCTCGTTATCTTCCATACTGATGAGAGAAAGTAATGTTTTTCTGGCCAAGCACAATGTGGTTCCAGCTTCAGTGTTATTAGTAGCTGTGCTGGGAGTTTTGGACACCAGCAGAACAAATTTATTTTTTTTTCTAAATTTGCCTATTAAATACATGCCCGCACAGACACGTATAAGCATGCAACCCAAGAAGCAAGAACATCTTAGGATCCTCTCTGCTTTTCTGTTTGTCTTCAAGAGAAATTTAATCCTGGGGACTCCAGTGATACATCACCAAGGTAAGGCTTTGTTTGGTCTAGAAGCACAAAGGCATTAAACGGTGCAATCAAACTGTTGAGTTACCAGATGAAGTAGTACAGATGTTACCGCATGTATTTTCGCAGGTAATCAAGCGGAACTCAGGGCTTAACTGCTTACCCTAAAGCTACACAAGCGTGTGAAAGGCAAAATTACAAGAAAGGCCTTCGACTTGAACCCACAGTTCTGCATTGGCCATGGTCAGCCTGGTATTCCTCACTTGTCAATGTTCCGAGTCATTTGCCACCTAGCATTGCTTTTCTTGAAGCTACACTTAGATAAGCTTTATCTGCATGAAAAGGAAAAAAAAATAATAGAAAGCACATGGACTTTCATCATGTTGCAACCTAGATCAGTTACAAAGCAACTTCCATAAGTCGAGCTAAAACAGGAATAAAAAGTATTCATGATACCTTTGAATTAAACCAGCTTTAAAATATCTTCTCAGATCAAACTATCACCAGCTTTTCTGAAAATCATTTTCTGCAGTAGGAGAAGATAGATCTGGGTAAGGATTATTCTTCAGGGTGCTTCAGCAATTAGTAAGTTGCAGAAAAAAAAATACAACTCTTGCCTGAGACAGCAGACCTATTTCAGCTGATCACTGTTTCGCTTTTCCCTTTCTTTACAAGGATTTAGCTTTTTCAAGAAGCTCACAGCTGTCAGGTGATTTATGTCTGACTATTAAAAAAAATCAGTATTCTTCCTGGTTACATTCACAATAAGGAAGAAAAAGGGTAATGTTTAGAAAACAGCTCTCTATGCACATGCACACAAAACCAGGAGGATTCCAGCTCTTCTGTTAATAGTATATAAAATAATTCTATAACATTTTGCACTTTCTAACACATTAGAAATTATTATTTAATTAAGTATTAGTTTATTTAATTAGAAATTATTAGAAATTAGATGCATTTCTAATGCATCTAGTTCTCTTCTTGACTCCAGGTGCCAATTACCTCCACAATTACCCTTCCTTACTCTAGTACCATCATCGCCAGCTCTTGCCAGCGGGAGGTGTTCAGGGAGAGCAGAGCACTGCCCTACAAATGCTCAATGTGAAGAAGGGGTGGTGGATGCTTTTCAGTAATGATGATCACCGTGGTTCAAGCACACAGTCACCAGACCTCCTATGCCCATGACACCCACTGTTTCCAGTCCAGAGGTGGTTAGTTACAAAAAGGACCTAAATGATCATGCTCCTAAAAGTACATGGATGTTCCTGGGGTGAAATTTCCACAGAAGAGGAAGGACAAACATTAAAGCCTTGCAAATGTGAGCAGGAGGGCTGGAGAGACGGACTGTGAGGCACATGGTATCCCACACACTGCCTCAGATGACCTGGCTGGGCAGGTCCAGAGGAGGCCACAAAGATGATCAGAGGATGAAGTATTTCTCCTATGAGCAGAGGCTGAGAGACTTGCGGTTGTCCAGACTGGAGAAGAGAATGTCTCAGGGACATCATATTGTCCCTTCCAGTATCTGAAAGGGACCTGCAAGAAGGCTGGAGAGGGACTTTTTACAAGGGCGCATAGTGATAGGACAAGGGATAATGACTTCAAACTGGAGGAGTGTAGATTTAGATTAGATATCACGAAGACATTTTTCACTCTGAGGCTGGTGAGGCACTGGAACAGGTTGCCCAGAGAAGCTGTGGCTGCCCCATCCCTGGAGGTGTTCAAGGCCAGGCTGGATGGGGCTTTGAGCAACGTGGTCTGGTGGGAGGTGTCCCTGCTCATGGCAGGGGTGCTGGATCTTTAAAGTCCCTTCTGACCCAAACCATTCTATGATTCTACAACTGCCCAGCTATCAGACAAACAGAGAAAGGTTCTTTTTTTTTTTTTTTTTTTCCCAGATAGATCAGGAAAGCCCATTGTATTTGTCCCATTTGCTTTGCAGAACAAAAATCTTGGATCAAAAGTATTTCAATCAGGCAGCGTAAATGACACAGGTTCAAAGTCCTCCACCTCCTGACGCGGTTCTTAAAAGTATCCCACACTTCAGACAATTAGCAGGGTGCTGCTCCAAAAACATCTACGTGGTCTTTAAGATCAGTCACTCGTAGCCGGGGACGGCAGACTGCCAGCCAGCCGTGAACCCAGAAACACGTGTGTGCCTCTCAGCACAGCGCCTGCAGCCCAAATCCTTAGGAAGATAGGGAATTTTGGGAACACAGCTTTTTTTTTTTTTTTCTTTTGTGTGTGTGTGTCCTGCCTACTTGGAGACCAGTGAGAGTTCACACGTACCTACAGGAAACTGCAAATAATCTAAAAGGTTTAATTATCATCTCCCTTTCGTTAGCAATGAAAACAAAGTTTATATTGATGGGGAAAATATTCTCATATTGTTCCTTATTTTGCACGATCTCAGTAACTGGCACATCACTAATGTCATATTCAGCTGTTCGTAGTTCAAACCAGACATATATGTAGTAAGAATAAGCAGAGCTAAAAAACCTTCTGCTACTTTTAGACAAAAAGAGGGGAGAATCTGAACAGGTCCAGCCTACCTGATTTCTAAAGGAAATTTATGAACCTTGGCAGAAAAGGTTTTCATATATTACTAATGAAAAAAGCTTTGAGAAACAGACACACCTAAACAGATGTAAAATGTGTGCATATATATATTTACCTTGCAGGTACAGTAATGGTTTAGGTGATTAGGAAACTATTTACAGAAAGTAATGCTGACTAGTGCCTTTGGTTCATTATACATTATCCTGACAATTATCTGAGGCTACTGAAGCCAGGCCTGTGTCTCAAATAGCCTGTTGACCTTCACGTCCTTCAGATATGAAACCAGTGTGTCAAGGACTCATTGTAAATAGCTTTATGAATAGGAAATCTGTCACAGTCCATCAAGTGTTAAGATGTAATGTCAGTGTCCCCTTAGCAGAAAGTAGAATTTATGGATTAAAAAAAAAAATACTCTTTTCTATATCTATTCCATACACAGAATTTACTCTAATGTTTCCCTAGCAGACATTAGGATTTATACAGAAAAATAATTTTTCCTAAAGCAAAGTATAATTCTCTACTAAAGCGTTCTCTGATACAATGTGCTACAGTTAGAAGCATCAAATCACTGTAGCATGTATTAACCTAGAAACCATTTCTTGTTATAATATTAAAAAGCCATGGTACCAGTGTATTAAGTATGGTATTAACGCATTAAGTAATAGTTGAGCAAAAATACAGGCACTAGGCAGATAATCCATGAGAGTTAGATTTGCCTTAGGCACAAAATATGCTTTATTACCCTGACTTCCAATGTGTTTTCATCTGAAGAAAAAGAACAAATAACCTATGTAGTGAAAACATTTCATTTCTTACCGTGAACCAGTTTTGCAATCCCCCTTTAGATGTGTTTTATGAAAAA
>VZRU01003009.1:147062-158992 GCA_013398155.1 Pedionomus torquatus
GAAAGTATCCACTTTGTAAACAGATGTGTAGTTTTATTGGCCTTGATCCCTCCTGTGAAGTCTGCTGTGTGGCGCGGGGCTTATTTACACTCTAAAGCACTGGAAAGAACCTGAGTTTCACAGAGTTTCCTCCATTAGAAAAATTACACGTTTTCAAATCGCCCCACCTCCCTAGGCATAGAACAGATGTACACATCGACAATAAAAAAAAAATACTAATGAACAAGTTCACACAGCAGAATTAATGACTGTTGACAAACATTAGTTCTTTAAATATTTAGAAAAGAAGGGATATTTTGCAAGGCAAATGAGGTACTCTTATTTGTTTGTTGCTAAAGAAAAATAATACTAATAATGATGAACATTATGACACTGGAGTCCCAGGGAGGTTGCAAAATATGAGTGCATCTTGTAGAAGATGAAAATAAAAGCATAAACACTGGTTAATTTTACCTCAAACCAGGACAAACACCAATTATTTTTTGGGGGAAACCTCCATGCAGACTAGGTTGTGTGAAAAATAAAATAAGGCAGTATGTATTGCCTAGTAGCAAAATCTTCAGTATTGCCTCACCAGAAAATAGGGGGCAGGGGAGGGAAAGGAAATTAGGTACAAGTTACAAGAATAGCAGCAACTCAGAGGAAGAATGAAAGCCCCAGGGTCGGTCAGGTGGAGACGACGTAGGGGGCTGACAAGAAAGAGAATATATGTGCAGCACGGCGCTGCTTCTCCTTTGAATCTTTTATAAACTTAACAGAGCATTTTACAGGGAGGATCAAACCCGCTGGCCGGTGGAGCCGGCCCAGCAGTGGCATTCCCTCACGCTCGGCAGGGTTTTACTGCTTTTTTTATCAGGTGGGGAACGGAGCCAACGGCTGCCTGTGCCAGGGCCAAGGGCAGAAGCGTAGCCCACACTTTCTGTTTACATCAGAGTTTTTGCCATCTAAGTAAGGAAGCTGTCATGTCATTTATTGCTACCTGCACGCATTTTGCCGGGGTGTAAAAGAAAGATTCATGAGGCAGGGGGATCCTGGTTCAGCGCTGCAGACCGAGAGGTTACCATTAGGATCACCTAAAGTGACCAACTGCTATTTGAAAAGCCAGTCCCTGTGCCCACAGGCTGCTTTCTCCCCAGCCTGCCCACACACCAAATCCAGGTGGTTACCAACCACACGGGAAACCCACATGCATCTATCTCCATAGGAAGGATGAAGGAGCAGACAGAACATCCAAAATTTATAGCCTCTCTCCTGTACATCACCTTATGCCGTGAGGTTGTCCTCCCTGTTTTTCAAGCCTACTAACCACCTGCAAGTCCATTTATTTACTTCTGGCTTTATTTTTTAACTTAACTGGCCAAGCAGACTTCCAGTTCTTGGTGAAGGATAAAAAAAGTCCAACATTAATTACCAAAGAGCCAGACTTCTACCCATGTGCAAAATGCCCCTCTCACCAGGTTCATGAGGTACCTGATGAGGAGCTAAACTAAAGCTCATGGTTGCTGCCACCTTCACCCATGTCTAGGATCCGTTCATGCAAGCTGCTGTACTTGGTACCAGTATCGGTTCCGATGACAGGCCATTTATGCAAAAGTCACTACAAAATAATAAAACGCCAGCAGGAGTAATTACAGGGCAGGGAGGAAGCATTGCACAGCTTATGAGATAGTTGAATTTCTTTAGGAGAGGATGAAAGGGTCAAAATGGAAGCTGGAAAATAATGTTAAAACAAGTAAGGAACTGGTTAATCCGAGTCTGCTTATATTCTTAAGGTTTAGCAGTATTCTGCTAAATTCATATGACTCAAACATCCTTTCTGGCAATGTGACTGACAGCCTGTGACAGCCGTGTTTTGCTTTCCTGAAGCTCAAAGGTGCCATTAGACACCTTTACTAAAATCTAAAAAAACTCACAAAGCCAGAAAATGCAGCCACTGAATGGCCTGATTCACCACATAGCCACATCTTGGACTTTCAGTGTTGGAATTGGACTTCAGACGTATTGGAGCGATTCCATTCCTACTCCAAAATAACCCAATAATTCATTGGAAGTGGCGAGCAGACCACTAGGTACCTGCAGCTGTTTGCAGCCCTCTGTATCCGCTTCCCACATCACAGGGGATCTCTGGTAGTGTTTAACAGAAATAGCAAAGGTAAACATCACTGGAATGTTTCGGGAGGGCAACCTTTGAACGGCAAAAGAAAAGGCCTCACTTTCTTCTGTTACCAGCTCCAAAAGATTACCAAAATGCCAGCACATGGTGTAATCAGCCTGTATTTTTTCTGATTTGAATCACCCAATGGAAAGCCTGGAAACAGCCACTGGGATTTTTAGTTATTACGTTTTTATTGAAACACAAGGTTGGTTCCCACTCCCATAACCCTAAAGCCCATGGGGCTTTGAGGAACCTGCTCTAGTGGGAGGTGTCTCTGCCCACGGCAGGAGGGTTGGAAAGAGATGGTCTTTAAGGTCCCTTCCAACCGGAACCATTCTATGGTTCCTTGACATACCAAGAGGTTAAGAAATAAAATATATGTATATAAATTTCTCAAAGATAGGAACGTCTTTAGTTTCTTACTTCATTGGTTTATCCACCTCACATTAACCACTACATAGTACTAATCAACGCAACTTATCACTTGCCACACAACACCACTAAATACTTGTTACTATACTATTCATATTCTAAATTATTAAAGTTTGATCACTTAATTCTTGTTATTTGAGAACTTTATTATTGAAAATTGAGAACTCATTATAACAAGGAGGGGTTTTTTTCAACTTTAGAAGGCGGTTTGGAAAAAAAGCTCAAGATGGCCCCTTTCTGCTGACAGAAACCAGCAATGCAAGGTCAGACCTACAAAAGTAATTACTGGGGCTTTAAAAAGAAAAAGAAAAAAAAAAAAGAAAAAGAAAAAAAAATGAAACAACACAGACTTTCAGTCAGGAAAAGGCATAAACCAGAAATCAATCCAGTCTCCTCTGTTTGCAGACTGACAGGTTAACAAAAACTTCGGGGCTTAGAGTCACAGGAGAGAGTCGAAACATTTAAGCGATAAGAGAACAATGGGTAATTGCAATTAATTGCTGAGAAGGGCAAAGCCGGCACCGCAGTCCCCGAGGGCGTGAAGAACCAAGAAAGAATTCAGCCCCAGCTCCATCCATAAAGCGCTCAGACCGAAAGCAAACACATACAAACCGACACACGTGAAGGTCACCAGATAACAGCTGGAATGATTAAACACTGCTAGAGGACTTCTCGGCACCAGTCCCAAAGCAGACTGGTCTTGCCACCATTTACAGGTCTGCTTGTGATGGTAGCGCTATCCATTTCCATAAATTCTGGCCCCGGCTACCTTCCCTGCTGAACCAAACCTCTCAGATGTGAGACCACTGATGGTCTTCAAGAAACAGCAATAAACCCCTACTTTTGTGGCTTTACGGCTGGGACACTTGGACTCCACTGTAGGGTTCTGTTGGGCTGGCCACATGCAATAAAGTTCTGCAAAAAGAAACGCACGTGACAACACCGAACACAGCTTGTGGTGTCTGGGCAAAACTGACCAAGTCTGATCTCCTGGATAGTGGGATTAGACACCAGTGGTCAGCTGTGCCCTGTGCCACGAATAAGTAGCAATACCAAAAAGTACACATCTCAGAGAGCCAAAGGTTCCCAAAGTGAAGTTCTTCAAAAGTGGCCAGCGGGACACCGAGACAAACAAATCTTGATGGGAAAGGTCAACACTGCAGAACACCCTGGAAGCAAGGAGGATGGTTTTGTCCTATTTGACAGTAAAGACACACATGAAATTATGATAAAAACATAGTCACTAAATTTGGGGTGTTCAATTTGAAACATCCATCTGTGGTTTTGAGACTTATTAACACTATGTGGTTATTTACTGCAGCAAGAAAGTCAACCCCCATCCCATCCAAAACCATGACACCAAGTCATGACAGGGCAAAGCCAAACTTAACACTTCCAAATTATATATATTCACCTAAGCATGCTCACGTAAGCACAGACTCCTGCCTTCTCCTCGACCAACAAAACATTAAGTGCAAGCAAAGCAGAGCAAGCACAATGTGTCCTCCAGTCTTCAGTGGACCTGGGTCAGCTGCTGATCATCAGATCTAGGACAACACTTGCAAAGCCTTACTTGCAGTGCCCCTTTAGGTGAGATGTTTCTCACGCTCACTGTGACAACCAAAGCTGCAGAAGCTCTGTTCCTCCCCAGGAGATCTGCCTTTCTCTAATATGTCACTGCTGTAAGGATGAAGAGCCATCCCACGCACGGGAAAATGGACGACCATTGTCACAAATACCCTGAAAGAGAATCTGGGAGCCACCTAGAGTTGAAATGGCATTACCTTGTACTGGTTTTGGAGTGGGTCTATGGCAAATTGAAGGTGATTTCTCAAACCAGTCAGGCTGTAATTTGTAACTAGGCACACTGCAGTTAAAATAATGCAAAATGGGGTCTAGCAGCTAACACCACTGTCACCATTCCGTTTGACAAACAAAAGCCTTCATATCCTGTTGGTTGCAAATGGGCCTTCCTCTTCTCCTTCACTCTTGACAATGTAGAATAGTTCCATGAAAACACTTGGGATGAGAAAAAACTTACTTCAGTGATCCTTCTGGCTCACTCCTGAAGAGTGATGTGAAAGGTGAACGTTACAGCAGCAGGAATGCTTCCTTTAACTGCTGGAAAGGGTATTCCAGCAGGCAGGTGTCCAAGGAGATGTAGCCCCAGGCCAAAAGGAGCCTTCACTTCACATATGAAGAAACAATCGCCTGCTCCAAAGCTTACCTACTTTTTTCCCCCCTGTCTTATCTGAAGAAACAGAATCATCCAGAGCACACAGAGGGGAGATCTAGATTAGATATTAGGAAGAAATTCTTTCCTGTGAGGGTGGTGAGGCACTGGAACAGGTTGCCCAGAGAAGCTGTGGCTGCCCCATCCCTGGAGGTGTTCAAGGCCAGGCTGGATGGGGCTTTGAGGGACCTGGTCTGGTGGGAGGTGTCCCTGCCCATGGCAGGGGCGTTGGAACTTGATGATCTTGAAGAATCCTTTCAACTCTAACCATTCTATGATTCTATGAAATATCGGGTGTTGGTAACAGGATACTAGACCCCAGCAACTCGTGACAGTGTTCCACAGGGTGTGTGGGCAGTTGAAAGATTAGTCTACTTGCCAGAAAAAACATAGCAGGGCTGTTTGGTGCAACCCACCCCTGCGCTGTCAACAGGGGGTGTTGGAACAGGGTGCTTGGGAAGAACATCAAAACCCACATGTAGGAGCTGTGGGTGCCTGTCCTTCCTCCAAACACGAGCAGCGGATGAAGCAGTGACTGCCAAAGCTCCTGGGCTGAGAGCAGGATGGCACCGTTCATTATAGCCCCCAGATGGGCCAATGCAAGCTAATGCAAAATATCTACCAAGCTTGGAACAGGATCCTGAAAGAACAAGAAACGTCAGCCCTGTTTTTTTTCCTAGCAACTTCCGATGCTCTGACAGCACTGTGAAATCTGAGTATGAGATGTCTCCTCAAGAAAGGTATGAAAAAACACCTTAGTTGCTACAGGAAGCATAAATGGGAAGAAAAAGCTCTTATCTTCTGATATTCATAAGAGGCAGCTCCTTTTTATGTCATTTGCAGTTTTGGGAAGGTACTAATGCTTCACACCAGGCTAGGTGGGAATTAAGATCTGGTCTTTTACGTACATCACTATTGCCTACTGAAGAAAAAAGACCAAATATTTTTAAAAGAGTCAGAACTGCAATAGCAAGCCTTAATTAGTTTTCGGTGCCTTTAGCTAAGCTTTTCATTTCAGCAGATGGAAAACGTTTTAATTAAGCCACCTTCTGCCTCAATTTGTCCAGATATCTTCCTGCTTCTGCCACAAATGTCACAGACGCCAGAGCCCACAGCTTCCATCAGCCCACCGAGGGCAGATCCACCCAGTAAAGCTCGGGTCAGGACTAAATTTTCTTCTGCTCACGTATCATTATAGATTGAATTAAAATAAACGCACGCAAACTTCAGGCAACTTCAAGTTCTGGCACTTATTTTCTGTCACTTGCAAACTTCGCAATCCTCTTTGTAAAAAAGAAAAAAAAAACCCAAACAAAAAACCATCAATAAATATTTAAAAAATGCTTTGTTTCCACTTTTTATTTTGCTCACCCAGCCAGGACCACCACTGCTGAAAAAACCCCTCTGTAGTACTGGGTGTTGAATCAAGGTGGAATCTCTCACAGCTTTCCCAAGTGAATGTACAAATAACAACCATATTCTGAAGACGTAAGACAGAAAATTTGGGCAGGCTTTCATGAAAGCGGTAAAAATGCAGGTCTTTGATAACAGCACACTGTCTAAACAGGGTCTGGAGCCTAGGCACAAACCAGAATGACAATACCAAGTTTCCAAAAGGTCCTAGGACTTTATTTTTATTTTTTAACAAGGCAAAAAAATAGTCTAATTCTCAATTAATCAGCTGTATTAAAATAAAAATTAACCTGAGTCATAAAGACATGTGATGAACTACAGCCCACGTGGTTCAAACTCGGCAAAGTTCTAAGCAACAAAAAAAGAGGTTTTACAATGGAGAAGTGAGTCCAATTTTGCTGGCAGATGGTGCCACTCAACCCAACCATATACCATGTGTGCCAACAGATACCCGCAGATGCTTCAGATTCACATGGGTTTCTATCACTATTTTTCTTTCTCTTCTGGGCCAAACTGTTCCACAGATCACCGTGATTGTATCATTTTGGTATTTTTTTCTGTGCTAAAGATTTTCCAACATGCCTCTATTAAAGGTCATAGAAAAAGACACCGTGTTACTTTGAGAAAAATCACCTATTCTTTGAAGGGCAACATGAAAGTCAGTATCTTGTACCGTTCAATCCGCATTAATTCTTTTCATCACACTCCCTCCCTGTTTCAACTTAACAATAAACAATCTCTTAAGTGCAGCATCTGCCTGCAGAGCCCTCACTGCAAATGGCTAGATTGAGCTGCTTCATGAAGCTGCCCAACTCTGACTGCTGACTTCCAAAACATGCTGAGAAATGGAAAAGATGCTGAAGCAGGTCAACAACAGGCGCAGCATTTTGCACGTTTGAACACTGAAGCGTGAGGAAAACTTTTAATTGCAGAATCAAAGAATGATATGGGGTTGGAAGAGACCTCTGGAGGTCACCTAGTTCAAGCCCCTACCAAAGGAGGTTCACCCAGAGAAGGTTGCACAGGAACGTGTCCAGGTGGATTTTGAATGTCTCCGAAGACAGAGACACCACCACCTCTCTGGGCAGCCTGTTCCAGTGCTCTGCCACCCTCAAAGTGAAGCAGTTCCTCCTCATGTTTAGATGGAACTTCTTATGTGCAGGTTAGCGCCTGTTTCTTCCTGTTCTCTTACTGCTCACTGGCATTGATCAGATCCCCCATCAGCCTTCTCTTCTCCAGACTAAAAAGTTCCTCCAGGCCCTTAGTCATCTTTGTGGTCCTCTGCTGTACCCTTCACAGCAGTCCCCTGTCCTTGAACTGGGGAGCCCAGAACTGGACACAGTACTCCAGATGTGGTCTCACCAGGGCAGAGCAGAGGGGCAAGGTAACCTCCCTCAACCTGCTGGTCACACTCTTCCTGATGCATTATTGGGACTGTTTTCATATAGTTTCTCTGAAGGAAATAAACATGAAGAAAATAATCTTTCCATATATGTTATCATTAAAATGATAAGCTTAACTATTTCAAAGCATCTTTGGGATGCAAAGAATGTGACTTAACCAAGGCATATCATAAAATGTGATGGTTATCACAAACAAAAGCAGCCAATAGAAAAGTCCTAACTATCCTGACTTAGCTACATCACTCTGTCCCATGAATTAAGATAAACTGAACATGACTCGTATTTCTGTAATTCAGCACGCAGCAGGCATATAGAAAGGAGAAACTGAACCATGTTTAAAAATATATTGATGTACTTTATACATTTATAGTAGCATCTGAATCATCCCCCCTTAATGTGCTACGGAACTGCAGCATAAGCCATTTACCCAGGATAATATGCAGCAAGATCTTTACATTTTCCTTCCCACCAAACTCAATTAACAAATCACTGTGATTCAGCCCATGTGACACACTGGCTCTTGAACAGTATTAATTAAAAATTATTTCTTACAAGTCAATTTTACTCCCTTGTAAGGCTTCATCAATACAAGCGTAAACGCTGAATGTAAAGTGTGAGTAAATGCTGTGCCCTTCTGACAAAATACATTTTGGTTCTTAAACAAAGGAATCGTGCGATAGGGAACACAGGGAAGCAAAAGCAGTGAGAGTCCCTCCAGGAGGTGATGGGAAACAAGAAGCGTAAGGTCTGCACAACAGCTCATTATTTCCTAAGGCCAGAACTCACAGAGTCTCCGTGGGAACAAACACAATTTTTATCCATCATTAATTGATTCAAATAATAGATAAAACCTATAGAATTTGGCCCCTCCAGCGGAAGCACTAATGTAATTAAAGTTAGCATCGCAACTTTAAGTTGCCTTTTACCACATTATTCAAAAAACTATGAATTCTATTTTAACATACACTTCACACAACTTCATTAAATCCTATTCAAATACAGGGGCTCAATGTCTGTATCAGGAGCAACGTGGTGAGTAGGAGCTCTGAGGTGATCATCCCCCTCTACTCAGCACTGGTGAGGTCCCACCTCAAGTACTGTATACAGATTTGTGTCCCTTACCACAAAAAATGACATTGAGATGCCAGAGCGGGTCCAGAGAAGGGCAAGGAAGCTGGTGAGGGGTCTGGAGAACAAGCCTTGCGAGGAGAGGCTGAGGGAACTGGGGTTGTTCGACCTGGAGAAAAGAAGACTGAGGGAAAACGTCGCTCTCTACAACTACCTGAAAAGGGGTTGTAGTAAGGCATGGGTCGGTCTCTTCTCCCAAGTCACAGGCAATAAGACAAGAAGAAATGGCTTCAAGTTGCACCAGGAGAAGTTCAGATTGGATATCAGGAAAAACTTTTACCCAGAAACGGTTATTAAGAGTTGGAATGGGCTGCCCAGGGAAGAGGTTGAGGCACCATCCCTGGAGATCTTTAAAAGATGGGTTGACATAGTGCTCAGTGACATGGTTTAGTGATGGGTTGTTGTTTTTTATCAGAGTTAGGTTGATGGTTGGACTAAATGATCTCAAAGGTTCATTCCAACCTACATGATTCTATTCTATGACAATATATATGTGTTTAGAGCATGTAAACATTTACATCATACTGACAGAAGCTCTTATGCAAACTACATTGTCCAGAGACTCTTGACTCTAAGGAAATCATCTGTATTTTTCTAACATACCAGTAGTAGGCTTATTCATATTTCCTATAATTCTTTTATTTGGGCCTTCATGGAATAAAGACTGTGCGTTGATTTTGTGTGAGGGGAAAAAATAAAAAATAAATCCCTCCTAACAATCAGAGTCAGCGATTTTCAGAAATGAATAATTCAGAAGAAGAAAAAGTAATTATCTTTTTCTTCTCTTGGTTCGTGAGGAAAAGAAGACAAAACACAATCATTTAAGCTCATGCTGTCTATATAAAAATTCTGTTTATGTTAGATTTCATTGTAGAACAACAACCAAATATATTCATATTCATAAACTCATCATCACATTCCAGTCAACGCTTATTATGCCATGTATTTCTTATTTTGAAAGAGCTTACCTGACACATCTACAGTAGGAATACACTGAAATAACCCTAAGCTACATTATTCATACAGATACATCAATTTACAGTGACAGAGACACCTGGCAAAGCAGTGTTCAGAGTGGCTACAGGCAAAGCAGAGGAAACCTTAAAAGTTATTACTGTAATCGGAAATGTGAAACTAAAAAGGTTGTTTTTTAGTATCTGCAATTAAAATCAAATATTATTGTCAAAGTAACAGCCCCTTTCAAAAGCAAATATATTTCATCTAAGTTTTCAGGAACCAGATCTTAATAAAAATAAAATCCACCTAGTGCATTATGAGCTCACTCCTGCTACTACCTGCATAACCTCACAAGACAACAGGCCAAAAGAAGGCATATAAGGAAAAAAACTTATGGAAAAAAAAAATATAAAATAAAGAAATCAACGTCTTAGCACAGAACACAGCAAGACATTCATACTTTACACCAACCGTGTTTGCTACTAGTGCACTTTTAAAAATCCTGTTATACAGCACGTAGGGAAAAAAAAAAGCAATCCTTGCTCACAAGAGTGAAGCAATTCCCTCTACAACACATCGCCCAAACAGGTATTTGAAAAGGGTCCTTAATTTTAGAACAGGATGCTCGGAGATACATTTTCCTATTGGAGAAAAAAGACCCAATAACAACCATCAGCAGGCTCTTAGCTACGTCCTGTATTTATTAATAAAGATTTTGGGGTAATCCTCCTAATTACCATCAAACTGAGACATAAATAAATACACAAATCGCTCCCATATAGTTTCAATACACTTCTCAGTGTTAAATTCAAGCTCGTTGTTGAAATGGAATATTCAAAACCAGACACAGGCTCTAATCTGATAAATTGATTGCAGCCAAGGAAGTGTTGCATTTGTTAATGTGATTAATTCCTCACCTGGATTCAAACCACATGAAGTAAGTTATGTGCTAATTACCGCCTGTATTAAAA
This sequence comes from Pedionomus torquatus, assembly GCA_013398155.1. Classification (NCBI taxonomy): domain Eukaryota; kingdom Metazoa; phylum Chordata; class Aves; order Charadriiformes; family Pedionomidae; genus Pedionomus; species Pedionomus torquatus. The sequence goes on from VZRU01003009.1 coordinate 157,755, forward strand.
AATATCAATGGCTTCATTGAAGAAACTCACAATCACGCTTATACTCACTGATTAATGTTTCGATATAGTTAAAGGACTTAATTGTCTGTGCAAGGTGCAATTAGGATTATTTTGGCGATGGGGATTTCTTGAGCATGCATTACTAAATATCAAATAAAAGGCAGTTCTGACTCCAATTTGTCATCTTCAGTCTGTTAAAATACAGGACCTGATACACATTACTGCTGTTGGGTGGCTTAAGTAGCTCAGATTCTAAGAAAAAGAGCTCTTCTCACACAATTGCTATCTACCTTTCAGAGCACGTCCAGAAAATCTCTTTAGGAATATAACGAATCATATTATGTATATATCTATTATCGGCAGAATATTTTATTATGAGGCCTGTGGCTGTAAATTACTCTTCCCTTTCTCCCTGCCCCCATCCCCCACACACCAAGAGCAGATCACTTTCAGTGCCATTATTGTCAGGCATATTAAATTTTCAGGATGCCCAGTTGTGGTTTCCAGGTCTCTCTTTACTCCTTGAACTGTATTTCTAAGTGGGCATTTTTACACTTAAAATGACAGAGCAGAGACAGAAGAACGTTTTGCCTGCTACGACTACAAAAGAAGCGGTTTTGTAACAGACTCGTGTTAATACCGGCAAAATTAATTTAAAAAATAAAACAAACACCCAGGCACTCATTGATTAATGACATCTAGAGAAATAGGAGAGTTCCACAAATATTGTCTGTCTAAAATATACGTTGCTTAACTGAAGACATTGTGTAAAACGACAATTTCCCGTGCAAAACAACACTACCTCTAGCTTACCTGCTCCAGGATGCTAAGGGAAGGGTAAGAAAGGGATGCACCGCCTGCTTTTCAACCGTGAAAAGCAGCAGATTTCATAGCTCGTTACAAGGCGACGGCAGTTCTATGATAAATGGCTTACGGGAGCTTAAACAAAGCAGGGCTGCTCGGGAGAAGCATCGTGGGAAACAAAGTCATCTTCCTGACAGCTCCTGCTTTTCAGCAGAGCTGAGAGAAGACAGGACTCCCCGGAAAAAAAAAAAAAAAAAAAAAAAAGGCTAACAAAGGGGAAAACCAGAAGGGATTCGAAAGGACTAGCCCAACCATTGAATGAAGTAGCACCTTCCGAAAAAAACCACCCCCGCTCCTCCTTACACCTCTCACAGAACAAAGGCAACCGAATACGGATAGGTGGTTACTTACGTGTGGGGGGGCTGAGGTTTTTT
>VZRU01003010.1:0-28436 GCA_013398155.1 Pedionomus torquatus
CCCCAATACTTTTTCTCAGTAACAACGTTCTCAGGACGTTCAGTGCTTTATACATGCACAGATGGGTTAATACAGGCAGAGCTTTGTAAGCAGCATTTCAGAGGGAAGATACATGACAGGTAATTCGAACAAGCTGGATGAAGTTGCCTTGTTGGTGTATTTGCTTTCCTCATGTCACATACAAGGCTGAAAAATGTAAGTGCCTCCTTTGGTGGACTGTGAGGAGAGGTTTATACCCCTTAAGTATTGATTCTTTTTGCCCCTCACCACATACACATCCTATGTGTATCTAACTGAAAATTGTCATTCCTTACAAAATACATTAGTTACTTAATAAAGATGCTTTAACTGTGATGGTACACGTCAAAAGTGTTCACTTCTTCCTAAATGTTGTGGAGCAGGGAAGTGTGTATATCCTCCATCCTCTCCCCCTGCAGCATTCTTGTTGAAACGGATACTTGGTGAATGCATTTATAATTAGTATTTGAATGTATGATTTGTCTGTATATCAGAGCTAAATCATATAGTTAAGTGCATTTGTAGCTCTTGCTTAGTTTGATTCACAAGCCTGTTGAAGTGGGTTAAAGATAAGCAGTTTGTCTTGTAAATCGGTTAGAACTTAGCTCCAGGTGGCTATTGGGCTATAAAAGGCAATTGTAAATGGCTCGGTCTTTCCCAATGCCTGCAGAGGTGTGTGTGTGCTCATCTGTTTGGCCAGGGCGTTTTCTGCCTGAATCGCAGGAGACAGTCCTCAATAGGCTTCGGTCGCTGTTTGGAAGGGCAGAACCTGCCCTCTGCTGGGTTGTGCAAGTATTAAGGAAGTGATGATTTGCAGAGCTTCACATAGGACTAATAAATTGTATATTTAGCTTTAATCTAATTCTGCTAGTCTGTCCCACAGCTAGTTGAAAGGAGTTTTATAATCCTGGAGTTAAGAGTCTCTTAAAAATGTACACAGACCAAAACCATCCCAAAGGAGTGGATATGCAGAGCCTGACATAGAAATGAAGTATTAGGAGGAAAGAGCCAGTTGGAAATACATCTGAGCTGGTCACTATCCCATCCTGAGGCGTTATCTGTCCAGTGAGTTGTTTGCATGAGCAGGCTCGTATTTATGATATGAAGAGTTGGGCTGGGTGAGTTGTTGAGAGCAATAAAGGCCATTGAAAAGAGGCTAAATAAGGGAAGACTGGCCGAAGGCTGGAATAGCAAATAGTCTTTTTCTGAGAAGGAGGTTTTCCCTTCAGGAAGCAGCCCGTGCTGAATGGCTCTTCTGTGTTGAGGTGCTCCTTTTCTAGAGGTGGCTAAATCACATTGCTTGCTTGACTTCTAAATGGAAATCACCTTTTAAAATCAAAACCAAGAAACAGATCTCATCAGGTAAAGCCACCCTGGTTTGATATTGAGGGATCACTACTGAACTTTTGATTCAGCAGTGGAAAATGTTATTGTCATACAAAAAATATCTATATATCATCCATTAAAACTAGGGACAGAAGCCTGTGCTGGCCCTCAGTATGGAAAAAATAATTGATGACTTGTAAAAGGAAGGGGACAAGTTGGGAATGCTGACCAGTATTGAATGGCTATCCAGGCACGCTGCTCGGCAGAGAGACATAGTGCTTGAAAATTCCTCTTCTACTACATTCTAAATGAAGGCTTTAAAACAAATCCTAGCTGCCAAGAGAGGACAATATTAGCTTTATACTAGGCTTCTTAGATAGGACCTAATAATAAAAGAAATTTAATACAACCGGGACCTATTACAAGCTAGCCTAGCTCTTCGGTTTTTGGTCTGCTTCAGTATTTGCATAGAAGAGACAAGTCTCTGTCAAGTAGACTTGAGGAGACAGCTGTGGCAGCAGTTGAAGATAAATAACAATTTTAGTTTCTCACTTACTAAAGTCAACAAAATAGTTTTTACATGGCTTCTGTAACGTCAGGCACAATATTGTCCTCTTTGACTTTTCACAAATTATCTTGATGGTGCTTGTTCAGCTGAAATCCTGGGAAGGAGCCCAGGGCTTGATCCTAGAGATGAGAGCACTCGTTGTGGTCTCGCCAAACCTGAGGAACTCTGTATGGCAAAGGTAATGTGTGTCCTTGCATGAGGTCCTTGACAGAGTTTGGAAGATGTGGTACCTTAGAGAAGAAGGCTTCAGTTGTGAAATATGGTGCATTTAAACTCCTGGGGAATTAAACAGTGTTACAAATGGCTGAAAGATTGTGGTGAAAGGCGGGTGACTGTTCAGGGATGCCAGAGCATAGTGGCTTTCTTCAATTATTTAGTTGCATGTCACTGATTGCATCACATCTGAGGTGATTTGCAATTGATCAAATTTGACCATAGATCTTTAGAAAGACTTGAAGTCTCAGTGGTGCAATGGTTAGAGTTGGAAAGGACCTTAAAGATCATAGTGTTCCAAACCCCCTGCCATGGGCAGGGACACCTCCCACTAGACCAGGTTGCTCAAAGACCCATCCAGCCTGGCCTTAAATACTTCCAGGGATGGGGCATCCACAACCTCCCTGGGCAGCCTGTTCCAGTGCCTCACCACCCTCACAATAAAGAATTTTTTCCTAATATCCAATCTAAATCTCCCCTCTTCCAGTTTAAAACCATTACCCTTTGTCCTATCACTACGTTTCCTGACAAAGAGTCCCTCTCCTGCTCTCCTGTAGGCTCCCTTCAGATACTGTAAGGCCTCCCTGGCCTTACACAAGGTCAGGGATACAAGGTCTCCCTGGAGCCTTCTCTTTTCCAGGCTGAACAGCCCCAGCTCTCTCCGTCTGTCTTCATAGGAGAGGTGCTCCATCCCTCTAATCATCTTTGTGGCCCTCCGTTGGACCCGTTCTAACAGTTCTATGTCCTTTCTCTGTTGAGGACTCCAGAGGTGGACACAGTACTCCAGGTGGGGTCTCACAAGCGCAGAGTAGAGGGGGAGAATCACCTCCTGTGACCTGCTGGTCACGCTTCTTTTGATTTTCTGTTGTTTTGTTTTCGTTTTTTTTTTCCCCTTCCCGTGTTACTAAAGGAAAAACAACCAAGGAAATGGTTCAAAACAAACAGCCGATGTCTGTGGCTAGCCACCTGATTTGTGGTATTATGTATTAAGACATGTATTTACATAGAAGATGGGAAGAACTAGGGGCTTTCCTGAGGAGATCATACTTTTTCCTGCTCTCTGGGCAGCATTGTTTATATTCAGTTTTAGTTTCATTGATCTCAGAAGAGATCTTTTAATCAACTCATTAAATCACTGTCTCTTTACAACTCTATTATAATTACTTTAAATGAATATACACTGTTCATGTATGTCTGCCCCTGTGTCTATAGGGTTAGTTGCCTCAATCCTTGCAGTGGTCCATGCAGATGTTCAACTGGTGATATCTGTCTAGGATGAATGCTCATCTCGTCAGGACTGAGACATCATTTGCTAATAGCAGCACAAATGTTCCTGGTATCTGGCGGTGGGGAGAGATAGTAACGAGGCAGTCATTTCCTCCACTTGCTTGTGTTATTCCCAGGACAGAAGTTAATGACTAGCAAACAGCATTGCAGGAGAAAGGCAATGTAGAAGTCCTGCCTGCGTGTATCTGATGGGGATCCCATGAAAAGCTGTTCTGTTGAGTTAATTCGATAAATACTTTGGGGAAATTACAATTGGGAAATTACAGTATGCTTAATGCCTCTATGCAACTCAGAAAAAGCTGGATTTGACTCATGACAGCTACAGGAACAAAAATACGCCCGGTTTTCCTTTCCATTCACTGAAGTGGCTCAGAAATGAGATTGAAGGGTCCGATGGGCAAGCTGGTGCTAGAAATATTTAAATAAGAGTATCAAAGTATAGGTGAAACATTGAGGAAAGCTTTTGAACAAGTAAATGACTAGATATATTAGGTTAAAATGCTTCTAATCAAAACCAATCCTTTCATCTGGAAATACCTGAATCTTAGACTTCTGAAATAGTTATAATTTGTACTGGACTCACAAGATTACTAGAGTGGTAGCCGTAAGTCGCAATGTATAGTAACAAGTAGTTTGGAAACAGCATTAAAGTCTGGTTTTACTTTATTTTGCTTTATTTCTTTCTCAAGAACTATTTGCATATTTCAAATTATGGTTGCTGTACGTTTTCCGTCCTGGAAGCTGTCACGTGTACTTTGCTTTACTCCAGCGAATTTGAGTGAAACTGCTGTAATTGCTGATGAAACGAAGCGTGTGCATCCATTACAGCTCTGGGGGTGTTCCTTTGGGAGGGAATATAGCCCCTTTGAGACAGAGCCATCCTCATCGCTAGCCTCCAAGGGAATGATCCCTCTTCACAGTCTTTTTAGTGTTGGTTCTGCTGGTCAAACCCTGGTACAACAGTTGCTGTGGGAGCAGGAGCACGAGGCTGGGCAGAGGCAGCTCCTGGGCCAGCTCTGCTACTTGGACTGTTAACCCAGCTTAGGTGTATTGTAAAACTGCTGCCAAAGTGTTAACATGTGATTTTTTTGCTTCAGCTAATGCAAAAACCTATAGATTTCTTGTTACAGTCCAAATTTGCTTGTTTTAGCAGTAGCAAGTTAAACTAAGTCAAAGGAGTGGTAGCAGTGGTCTTAAGATCAGTATATGTGACATTTAAGGTCTGAGAAACCTTACATGAGAAGTCTTACAGCAACCAGCCACACAATTGAAAAATTTAGTTTTTCCTTTAAAAATGCACAAATGAATGTGGCCAACTGATTGCTTTCCGCCAACAAAATGAGAGATGTCTCTTTCTCATTCCCTACTTAATGGTGTCATTGCTGAAGTTTTTAGTTCAATCATCTGAAAAAAGAAAATCCAGCCAGGGACTTGTGTGAATGGTTTCTTGCCAAATACACAATGCAGATTTTAGGGCAATAAAGATTTTACAACAACTCAGATGTTTTGCAATTAAAGGTAGGCATTGCATGTAATCAAGGATATTTGCCAAATCATCCTCCTTCATAAACCCCCTTCCTTTGCAGCAGCCTCCTAAAGTTAGGCTCATATGGAAAGACTAATGTTTATTATGGGAGTCAGGCACAGTTTGCTGTGCCCTGATATTTTATAACAGGCAAATGAACATAGTGAGAGACCAGCGTTATAGAGGAGCTCTTGCCTTTTATGCTGTGGATGTGTTCTAAACGTGCAATTAAAAAGAGTGTATTAGCTAAAAACTTAAAGAGAAGTCGTAGCTCTTATCCGAACAGTGGACTCGCCCATCAATATGCGTGTCCTATCCTCACTGTTTTCTAGTCAGTGAACTAGAAGATGCTTGGCCTCTGTCTCCTGCCAGGGTTTATTTTGGGATGGGGAAATGAACACCCCAGCTGCTACTGATGTTTGGAAGGAGAAAATTATATGCACGATGTTTGGAAGGAGAAAATTATATGCACGACTTGTGAGGATGCTTGTAAATAAATACACAGCAGTATTAGTCCTACTCTGGACCATGTGTGATTTCCCAGAAAGCAACTCCGGTGGCTTTAAATTTATATATCAGCAAAATTTAGAAGTGTTTGCAGAGAATGGAGATAATATTGGAAATAAAATAACTTGTAACCACTCCTAAGGTGAAGGACAGGTAGCGGAGGGGGAAAAAAAAAAAGGCAAAACAACTGGAAAATAGATTCTGGGGCAAACTTTTTTTTTTTTTTTTTTAATAGATATAATGTGTCTAATTGCTCAAGTGGGCTGTAAAAAGTCTCTCTTTCTGTTTGCACCATCTAAAAGCCACAGCTCTCCCTGAACCAGATAGTGTAAGTGTAAGCTACTTGCCATTTGTCTGTTCCATCCTGGAAAGGAGAAAGGCAAATTGACCCTACTGGCATTTAAACCTGTGGATTTAAGGAATATTTCACTCGAGATTAGACCACTAAGCCATTCCTTCTGGCTATTTAAACAATTTTATTCTAAGAAGGACATGGGAGTGCAAATATTATTGTTAACTGTACTTGGAGGTAGGAACTGTGTATTTCTATCGCTGGTGAGTTTGTTTTATCAGCCACTTTATTTTTGAGTCTTGGTCAGGATGCCTTGTGGTTGCCATGATCTAAGATTTTGGTTATTCCTTTCCTGTTGGGTCATTTCTAATCACCAAAAAGTTTTGTTTCCCCCTTGGTTATCTGCTCCCCTGGGTGCTGGGGGAGGTTGAAGTAGCTCAGAACCTCCACAGGCAAGAGAATCCCTGGTTGTCCTGATGGGTGTGCATGTGGCTTTGATCTCCTCACCACAAGTCGGCTACAGCAAATTTACATGATTTTGTGATCAGGAAAAATGTCAGTGACAAATTGTTCATTCATGTAAATTATTTAAACTGGGTTATAAACTCACATTATAGCTAAGCAGCTACGTGGCTGAACTCATCGCATTGATCTTTACCTTGTTCGATCTAAACATTCAGAGCCAAAGGAAGAGAAAAGGCTTCTGAACATAATAAAACTTGTCTTTAATTTCTTTAACTGCTTTTTTTTTTTTTTTTTTTTTTCCCCTGGAGCAGCTAGTCTCTTAGTCTCTTTCAATATCTAAAACATTGGCCATTTGTATATGTTTGGTTTCATATTCATGGTAATATTGTCCAATGATAATACTATAGCAAGCAGAGAAAATAAACTGTCTCAAGTGTGGAGATAATAATTCAGGAACATTTTTCGCTATGGAGCAGAGAATAAATACCTTTGTGGCATGCTGCCTTTTGTTTTAAATAATTCTCAACATTTCAGTCATTCAGGTCCTGCTGTTTTGCTCTTGCTGCAGGGTATGATTTGTAATTTGCTGACAACAGGGGGCAGAGCGAGTTTATGTTTCAAAGGAAGAGAAATCACTGTCAGAGGAGTCAATGATTTTTTATTTTTTTTTTTCCAAATGTAAGCCTCATCTCATTGAAAGAGATAATAGCAAGTACTTCTCTGTTTAAATCAGCTGTGCAGAACTTGTGGATGTCTAAGCATTTCAAGGGCTCATTGCTATCTTAGATCCTCTTTTATAAAGCAGATAAGGCAGTTAATCTATAAGTTAGTATTTATTTAGGTTGATTCAAAATCTTTTTATTAACTGTTTATTTAATTTTAGCCACCCAATATGGCTCTGGCAAGCTCTCAGCATACTTCTGGCTGCCTTGACTGTCTAAAGAGACTTTTGGCAAGGTCCTAGGTCTGGGATTTGCACGCTTTTTCCATCCTAACAAGCATGCTTGAGGCGCCTAACCATACTTAGAAAATAAAAAAGGAACAAACTTCACTTAACCATGAAAGGAGTAGGAAGGGAATCTGTTGCTGCTGTTATTACCTCCACACGCCTTGATCTAATTTGGACTTTGATGATGAAGAAGTGGCAACCTGGTTTCCATTGTGCTTAAGGAAAGGCACAAAAGCATCCTAAACTGTCTTTGTAATTATTGCTTTCTTTTATTTAAAATGGTAAAGCATAGCTTTGAGGGTATCATTCTAATTTTTTCCAAATATTCATAGTTATGTTACAAGGTAACACGTCAGGAACAAACCACAGTCCTAACTTCATATTTTGAAGGCTTTTTCTAAAATTATTAATTGTTTCCAGTGGATTAAGAACCACTGACCTGAGTTTCATATGAATATGCATTTGAGCTATCACTTACGGAAAATATTTGCAGGTCCCATCAAAGCTGCAAATAAAAGCTCACAGAGAACTTAGCAAATGAAGTACCCAGCCATGGACTTCATAGTATATAGTTCTGAATTGTCTTTCTCTCAGTGTTGGAATTGGATTTCTCAGTATATCTGATACGTAGTCAGAACCAAGACTTCTTTGGTTTTAGCTGACTACAGCCAAATTATTAGGGGCATTGTTAAGCCAACAGCTAAGGGCAGTCTTCATTTAGAATAAGACATTGGAAACTCCATGTATGTTCTTTATATGGAAATGTTTATACAATATAAACTTCTGCTTAGTAAAGCAACTCTTTTTCATCTGGACAGTCTCTCCACACAATGCATCATGCCAGACAATAGATGAAGTGTTTTAATGGTGGTTAGCAGTGTGTGTGTGTGTATGTATATACATATTAAAAATATATATTTATAGATATTCAACCACATGTGAAAGGACATGTGAAATGTCCTTTCATTTCCTGCCTTTTAAGGGGAGATTGTATCACGTAGCTACCTACCCCCAGTAGGATGTTTAGCTCCCACATTTGGTTGACTCAGAGCTCCTTTTTTAAAGTGGGAAGGAGACAAATTACCTACATGTTATGAATGGACCAATCTATCCCTCAGAATCTGTGATTAAAACTCACAGGTTTTGCTATGTGTTGCAAGAAATAGGGGAAATTGCTTTGAAATGGTGATAGTGTGTGTAGTAGCTGTTTAAAATACTGCTACTAATAATAAATTCCTGAAGACAATATTCATGTACTGTCTAAGCTTTTGTATGGTCTCTGTGTAGCAGCAGAGACTCACTGTTTCCCAAAATAAGTTTTACTGTCTCAAATGACTGCAAACAAAAATTGCAAGCATCTTTGTCATTTGTGCTTACAGACATGATAAAAAAAAAAATCCATTCTAAAACTATTTGTTGTACAGTTGCTTTTAGGGATGAAAGGAAAGCAAAGGCAACATAACAGAATGCTGCTTCTGTAATATTTATAATTGTGATGTAAATAATTTAGTCTAGATTATATTCCCATATTTCCTTCTCGCTTTAAAGGAAAAATGGGAACAGCCTATCCTTCTTACCTACCGCATGCAAGGTCCAAATATAGATTTTTCTTATTTTAACTGTTGAGTATCCAGCTCTGTTCCCCATATTAAGAGATGGCTGCCCTTTTGCATTTCACGTTGCTGATCCCACGTGAAACTTCATTCAGCCAGTGCAATGTGGTTCAACTTGATCAGTTGGACCAGCTTCTGCAGCTCAGAGGTGAAAAAACCCACACTGAAGTATTTGAAGTAAATACATGTCAAAATAACACTAACTTTGGTGGACCCAAGGATTTCCCTCAATAGGAACACTTTTCCCAAATAGACGTTATTATTTATGGGGCAGCAATATCTATTCTATAGCTGAAATGAATACAGACAAGCAAAGCCATGCTGGCTATTTAATGCATAGGTAAGAGCTGCTTGTCCCACAGCTCTAATTCGGCATTCATGTCAATACTAATTTTGTCCAGGAAATACTTTCCAGTTTTATACTTGTTTATTGGTGCACTGACACACTGAAAATTCAAATGTGGCTTAAAGATATATACTGTAAGTATTATGTTTTAAGTGTAAATGGTTGGAATTAGTTCTATAGAGCTTTTAGGCATTAATTTGTGTCCTTGATAGCTGTTCATTCAGCCCTGATAATTTTTAATTCCAAGACAATGCTACATGAAAAGCTTTCTCATAAAGCAATAGTATATCACTAAATATTAATGGGTTTAGCTGTGAATTTTGAACATATGCCATTCCAAACAATTTCAAAATGCAATGTGCATTTTTTCTTTTGAAACTGAAATGCCAAATGCAACTAGAGGAAATGGGTGGTTTTATTTTTAGATGCACAGTGCTGCTTCTCATAAGCTGGGGCACTAGAACAGTTCTCAGCAAGTTTCAGTAGGACTGGGTGAGAATGGCTTTTATTTCTGCTGTTGATATATTAATAGTCATAAACATAGTTTTAGTTGCCTGTATCGCTACCTCATATGTTGGGGTAATTTGAAAAAATGAAGCAAGACACTAAGTGTCCCAGGTGAAGCCAGTTGCCCACAGTTTGGGTGAGACCTGGTCATATATTTGTGAGTTTGTGGTGGATCCACAACTTTATACACTGGTGATTAGGCATAGTTGGTGAATGGGTCAAACTCCTCTGGTCTTCATTTGCACTTCGTTATTGCATTGCCTTTTGAAGCAGCTGAATCTGGATGATATTGACTTGAAAACAAGCAAGCAAGATGGCATTGTTGTCTTGTGGTGTTCAGTGGCCATTTGGCCCAGCATCCCCTGAACACAAAGGAGCAAACACCTTGCAGTGATGCACAGAAAAAAAGGAGAATTGTCACTATGTGTAACTGCAAAAAGTTGATCTCATCATTATGAAACATTTCCTGAAATTCAGTCTGATCTTTCTTCATACTGATTTTCCTCCTGCATACTCTAAAGTTAAACAATGTTTACCTTCCTGATGACCTGCATGCCATTTGGTTAGTTATTTCCTTGGTTTTTCTGTAGAGGCATCTTGGAAGATGTGCCTGTCTGCACCTAGGATTTCATTAGAAAAATACGTTAAGGTTTCAGAATAACTTAGTAGAGTTGATCTCACTCTTTGGGCAAACTGGAGAGGCTGAAGGGGTGGGGGAATATTTCCAGAGCCTCATTGAGTAGCTTCTGATGAGTTGGCATACTCCTTTCTTGAAAGGAGTTACTATCTTCATCTGGGATGGAAAATCAGCAAAGACCACTGTTGTGTCTTACCAAAGCATGCGGTATATATTGTATAATACAAAAATGTCTTATTCATAATGCTCGGCCATTCTAAAAATATATTTTATTGCAGAGAGTGTTTATTTATGCAGGTGTAAGTGAAACCCATAGAATCTCTTTTCACAGGATCTCAAAATGAAAAAAGTACTCAGAGTGACTGATTCTGACTTAAATATATAGGTCTGTAAAATAATAGAAGAAAGCAAACCTTACAGTGTTAATTACTCTGTTGTGTGTGTCTGCTTAGAAGCCTTTGGTATATTTTATGCACTTAATTTTATTTTGCAATATGAAGGCACCTTGCCATTTCTCTTCTACAGCAGTAAATGGATCATCTTGTTGCCAATGGAAGGTACTGAGTCCACCATTTTCACTTTTATCTTTAGAAAGTCAATGCTCAAAAAATGAGAGGCAAAAGTAATCTGTTTTGATTGCCCAGTATGGGGAGAGATATTGTTTGTTTAATCAGCAAAGTAAGTGATTTAACTTTAGATAAAGCAAGCACCTGTTTCTCTGTCCCTATGTTGCTGTGCTTTTTTCTTCTTCTGTTTTTATCCTTTCCTCTGCATAGAGGGTTTTAATGCCAACAAAAATAGTCTAGAAGGATATTAATGTTCTTCTCCGTAAGCTATCAGAGCCACGAGTATGCTTTATTTCAAATGCATTAGATTCCCTAACGAAGCTCTTGAGCTGCAACAGAGACTGGAGCACATGCATGGGTTATATTGTGCATCTCAAAGGTAGGGATACATATAGTTTATTTTCACCTACTGCTTCTGGGAGGGAAGTGAGTGGGAGAGCTATGTAAGGCAAAGTCTTAGCCATAGGCCTTCTGTCAAGGGGAGATAGCTTGCTTTGGAGCTGGACCAGCCATCAGTGTAAACTGTGGAGTGCGAGTGTAGCAGGGGAAAAAATGCAACCCCTCTGCCAGATCTCCTGCTGCAACCAAAGCAATAGTTCCCCCCTTCTGTGCCTTGCTCCATGTTCTATCTTTTTAACAGCTTCATTTCCTTTCTTTTCAACATATCTATCAACAAAATGCTTTCCATCATTTCGGGCTATTTTTGTCCTCTTATCGTAGTTACTTCCTTGGGTAAATAGTTTCCTGGCGTTGCTGCTGGGAGCTGGAACATGCGTTGTGGTACAGTAGGTACCGGCTGTGTGGGAGGTGAGAGGCAGCGCTACAGCAGTCCTTTGCTTTTTTTTGCCTGCTTCAAATAAAACAGCTCCCACATCAGCAGGATGGTGCTGTTGGAAGAAGGGGGGAAAAATGGAAAAAAAAAAAACACCAAAAAACTGCAGAAAACCTACTCAAATTTATGGATGTAAAATATATTCAAAGAGTAAAGAAGCAGAATAACTATGTTTTCCAATTTGCCTATCTGGCAATCAACCGCTTGCTCTTTGCTATTTTTTAGATATGTTTTTTCTGCTCTGCAGTTGATTTAAAGTGACAGTGACTCTTATCAAAGTACTGGGAGGGAGCAGGTTGCAGGGCATGGGTGGAGGCTGCAGCATGGACTTTTATTACTGTATTTAGAGATTCTGGTATTTTGTCTATATTAAAAAAAAAAAAAAATCCATGCAAATGGGTGGGGACTGAAAATCTCCACTATGCACAGCAGGAGCTTGGAAATCATGGTACCTGTTGTTCAGACTTACAAGTACGTGACCTATACATGTTTCTTTATGTGCTATTTCTTGTGAGTGTATTCTGACTTTTTGCTTCCACTTCAGTTATTTTGTGTGGGTTTGAATGCTGCTCCATTCACAGAAAAGTAACTGTTTCCTTACATACCTTTTGGGAGGAGGGATTTTAATCACAATTCCCAGGGGATATTTGTTCTGCTTTTCTACTGAGCTTTACTGAGGTAGTGAGAGGTGTCCCCGCCCATGGCAGGAGGGGTTGGAACTCAATGATCTTTAAGGTCCCTTCCAACTCTAACCATTCTATGATTCTATGATCTGTCTAAGTTTAATGGGGTTATGGAGGAGGGAATTACACAGGTGTCTCTGCACATCATTGGATGAACATCACTGGAATGAACAGTTCTCTGTGTTAAAAGATTTTTTTAGAGAATGCCATCATTTTCCTAGATCTTATACCAACTCAATACATTAAGTAGTAGCAGAGCAGGTACTGCATATCATGTGTCTAACTGCTATGCAAAAGGAAGACAAATATATTAGCACTTTTTAAATCTCTTTAAAAAAAAAACCAAAACACACCAATTTTTTAGGGCTTAACATTGAAATGTGCTGGCTGGCTGACTTCCTAGCATTAAATTGCAGTAAAGGCAATTTACTAGATTCTGTTACTGGGTCAGTTCTTGTTCATTCTATATTAAAAAATTGAAATTTAAAATAATAAAAATACTCTTGACTTTCTTATACACACAGAAGACAACCCAAAGAAATGTTAACATCCTTAAGACGGAGGCAAGCTTTTTAGGTCCTCTGTTGTTGACAATTATTGCCTTGAAGTTAATATACTCTCCTGTGTCATGCAAGTTTTAAAATTATTGAATTAGAAATCCAACCTTTGTTGTGTATCAGACAAGCTCGATATTTATTTTTTTCACCCCCTATGTTTCTAGCCAAACAAATGTCCTAGGCCAGCTGCGAAACAGATGAGGCAAATGCTTTTCAGAACTTGTCTGGTAACTTTCTTGGAGCTGTAAGTTATTATATCCTATTTGATATTAAATGCTGCCTGTGAAAAATCAAGTTTACAAACTAAAAGGCGTAAGTCCAAGTGAGATCACAGGAGCTGGGAGTAGAGTTGGGAATCTGACAAAACTTAATTTGATTGTGGTTGTATTTGAAGGTCATTTGAAACAATTCAGATGCAGATGGAATTACTTTTGAGAAAACTTAAAAACGTAGATCTATAACGTATGTTAACTTCAATGAGAATTTTCTTATTCAACAAAATGTGGTTGCAACAGTGGTGTAGTGAGATACTCCTTCTCTGTGATGATTGTCAACCTTATCCATATTTAAACTGCAGCTTTGATTTCATTACTACCTTAATTTGTAACTTGGTGTTATTTTTGAAAGTGCTACATCATTAACCTGACTAAGGAGCTGGTATGACATTACTGCAATTCCTCTGTTTTCAGGGTTTCAGCCTGACCTATTGTTGTGGTGCAAAGAACTCCATTACTGATTGCTTTTCATTTCTTCCCCTCAGTTCTTGTCATTGTTATGCCATGCTGCTGCTATTCAAAATGGAGGCTTAGAGCTCACCTGTATCTTTGATCACAGCAACCTCATATCTATTTTGTGCTTTTTCTATTGGATTTTTAACAATAGATTTCATTTACTAATTTTGTCTTCTATTCTTCTAGATATTACAGTGTGTATTAACTGGCTTGACTTAATGAAATTATGATCGTTACCTAAAAATAACTCTTCAGTGAAAACATCTAGGTATCACTCCTCTGCCTTTAGGTTCAATAGCATTTGGTGCTTTGCTTTTCTTTTTTTCTATTCCAGTAAGTTAAATCATAGAATGGTTAGAGTTGGAAATGACGTTAAAGATCATCAAATTCCAATCCCCCTTCCATGGGCAGGGAAACCTCCCACTAGAGCAGGTTGCTCTCAAAGCCCAATGTGTTAATAAATTAGAAAAACAAGCCATAAAAATGTCTTTGCATGTTTTTGATTACAATAGCATTATGGCTTTGAAGGATTATTACTTGTGAAATTACTTTGCTGTAATTGGTGGTTGCTATTAATGAGTATTAGGAGTAATAGGATCCTCAGTCGTGTTCTGCTCACAAGACCTCTGCAGGTAGGTTTGGTTCAGATCTGTTTTTCCTATTTATCTCCTTCTAGTGCAAGTACCAATAAGGAAAATGAAGGCTTCCTTGTCTTTTGCTGCTTGTTAGGGCTTCATTAGCATGTAACTGCTTTGGAAACTCAAAGCTTTTATTTTAAATCCTGAAGCAGATATGCCATACTCTTCTTTGATCAAGCTTGTAGACGTTAGGGATCTTCAAAGAAAATGTGTGATACTCAGTGGCAGCAAACCACAGTGAGGCTTACTGTTCAAATGCCTTGTAATTTTTACTTTTTAATAGTTTTATAATTTAAATAATTTTAAGGATTCTATAAGCCTTACATTCATAAATTTATGTTGCAACATTGTGTGTTGAATGACACAACTAAAGCGACGAGGGTTGAGTTTATGAAAGAGTTGAGTTTATGGAGAGCACCAGTGTTGGTGGGCACAAACATTATCACAAGAATCTGCTTGACTGCCATTTCTTTCTAGAAGTTTGTATGTGGAAAGAGATGGGTTGAATTGAGCCTGGGATAAAAGATTAAATCCAAGATCTCCCTGAAAATGATAACAAAACTTGAGGCTTGTGCTCAAGCCTCAGTCTGAACAGCACAGCTCAGACCCATCTTTTTCAAAAGCTGTAATATCTTACAGATTTGAAACTTTCAGTTATTTCACAAAATTATGCACTATATCAGTTTTTTCATCTGAATTTCTCCACCTTTGTTCATCATTCCAACTGAAATAAAGAGCTTTTTAGGCACACGGCAAGACTGGTATGGACACAGGTATACAATGAGGTTGAAAGGGATATGATTGCTTGTGATGTCTACATGGCAGGCCGAAGGTATTTTCAAAGACGAAAGAACACAACCCCTCAAAACCCATCAGGACAAAGCAAATCCAGAATTATCTTGATGTCCTTCAGAGCAGACAACTCAGCACATTGCGCTTGTTTCCTATAAAGCCCAAGTGGAGCACATCCTCTTTCAAAAACACTGGCAAACGGACAGAGTAGTATCACCTCTTGCCAAATTGGGCTTTTTTTTTTGTTTGCTTTTTCTTTAAGTTTTCACCACAGACGTTTCATATCCTCATGGTGTTATTAAAGCTGCTTGCATCAGCATTTTGAAAACTGTTTCCAAGCATTTGTTGCCCACCCTCAACCACTTTATTTGTCCTTTAAAAGCTTTGGCTTGTTTAGGTGCTTTTTACTGGGTTGTCCTTCCCAAAACAATCAACTTATTATATTAGTTATTTTAAAATAAAAGTGGATACTTTTCATGTATATTTATAGCTTTTTTCCTCTCTTTAGCTTACCATTTAGCATTATTGAATTCTGTTATAGGAATAGAGAATAGTTTGATGCCATTCTAATTAGTCAGCATATTTCATAAAATATGATAAAGTGACTTTTTATGGGAACTAAAGGGATTAAATAGCTTTATCATGCAGATGGTAAATAAAATGGTTTAAAATCTTCAGTTACTTTTTCATGTTTCAGGTGATGCTAATATAAGCCACAAACAGATGTTCTAACTTCATGTTTCGTTTCAAGTAATAATGAACACAAGGTTTCTAGAGGCAAATGTAAGCAGCTTGGACATGCTCGATCATACCTTCTGGATGAGAGGAGGTGGACACAGTAACTTCAGAAGGGAAGATAGCAAGGTAGTGTTGGTGTAGGTAGACCCTTCATAATTTCAGTTCTACAAAGCCATGTCTAAATCGGTTGACTAATGCAAGGAAGTAGCCAACAGTAACAGATCTCATACAACTAGGTTACTAGTCAAATGTCTAAGCCACTTTTAATAGTGAAATTCTTTCTTTAATCCATCCAAAATGATAGAGTACGCTTCATGGAAAAAAATTGTAATAAGAGCCCCAACTCTCACCCGTGAAGGAAACAAAGATGTGATTTTGTCCTGTTCACTGAGTGAAAAGAAGTATAGGTCAACTCCCCACTGAGAGTACTGCCTTCAAGATGTCTCATTTTCTTTAATATATTCAATTTCTTGTTCTAAGCCAACTTTATCATTATTTTTCAGCTACAGGAGCTGTCCTACCTCTTGCTTTCCTTGACTAACATGTTGCTTCCTTGTTTTTTGTCTCATTTTCATCTATACAAAGAAGGTATGTGTGCCATAACTTCTCTGCAAGCCCTTTATTTCCATTTGTTACCATTTGTTTCCGTATGGTTGGGGGTGGCCAAAGTAGGCTTAGTTTCTATAGCACACCCCAGAAATTCATGATGAATTGAAGGTAACCTGGCCTAGTATTCTGCCCTGACACCAGGGTGCTTGGGGGTCAGGTGCCACAGGGCTACAAATCCCTTCAAAATTCAGATACTAAAATATCGCTCATCTTCCCATCTCTAGACTGGTTGTGGTTGTCCCTGTTAAAGCCTACACTGACACAAATGGGTTTTAAACTTCAGAATAGATAGGAAGTTCTCATTCTTTTTAGCATTGGTCTCAATTCCTATGGTATGAATCCAGAGATTTTCCTAATCAGGTCAGAAAATTAAGGTTCAGCACTGACGTGGCTGGAAATAAAATAAAGTGAGCCCTTTTCAGATGATACTTGATTTTTATTATTTTTTTTTTTCAAGGCTTGAAATAACTGTGGCTTCTTGATCAAAAGATCCAGTGCTGCAGTCATGGAGATCATCACTAAAGACAGTAAAATGTCTATTTAAGGGTCTGAATGAGCAGGTTTCATCACATAATGAATCAGTCTGACCATGCTGATGCTTCAGAGCACAAAATGGAGAGAAAAGGTCTCGCAGCTAGTTATGCTGCTACATTAGGACTTCTCTTTCCTAAGCAGGACAGGTCAATTTTAAGCAATTTGAACTAGCCACTGAGTAAGCTTTTATCTGTAGCTAGAATTGGGGATATATTAGAACTTCTTGTATTGAGCACCAGATCACCACCTACCCCCTTGCCCTGGGAAAAATCAGAGACTACTTTGAAATGCTACTGTGTAAGCTGCATCTGAAGATCTGCCTCTTGTTCAGTTTGACCAGCCTTCAAATATCAGTGGGATTGGTGCTTTCTCATGTGGACAACTTTGTATTTCATGTCACAAAGAATTCTCTATAAATGATATTTGACAATAAATGTTACTAAACTGCTGCTAAACTTACAGAACTACTTCCCAAATGCATTGTACAACTCACAGTGGTCACTGGAAGTTTTACATCATGAACCATGCCAAGCTAAAGGATGGTAAGGATCAAATTAATTACCAAAACTATGCAGAATTTGGATATTTCTTTTTATTTTAACTTCAGCATTAATCCCACTCTCAAACTGTCATTATGCCAGTGCTTATAAATACTAAAGGCTAACTTATTAACTTTATCTCTGTTTTGCACTAGCATGTGTCTAGAGCATCAAAACCGAATGACACTTGTTTGAAAGAAAGCTGATGTTACTTGTACCACAAAGTATTAATTAAAGTCTTTTAAATCTGCTTTGTGAAGGCGAGGAAGGCAAAGAGGGGTGGCAAAGAGAAGAGGGAACAGGATTCAGCTTTCGCTTTCTTCAATAGATTGCCTTAATTCCACCTCAGATATCTAAACAAATGGTCATCCAACCACTGTTTTTCATCAGAACGTGGAGCAGGTGGAACAGGAGACTGCCAGTTACTGCACTAGTGCTTAAGATGCTTTCCTAGCATGTGAGAGAGCCTGGTTTGGATCCCCATCATCAAGTGATGACTCATACTGGAGTTGTCAAAGAGCATTTTGATGTGATATTCAGGATTAGGGTTACCTCAACCCCTTGTTTTCTACAGCTTTGTAAAACAAACAAAAAGTCTTTGGCACTCCTTGGTTCAAGAACTTACCGCTTCATCTCCAAGTGAATGCTGTAGGCAGCAGATGCTTGAGTCACTCGCTACCTTCTGCCCAAAGCCTGGGTGGGAATTTTGCACAAAATGAAATACTGTCAACAGAAGAGGAGCCACCTTGGCATGCCATAAGAGCCAGCCATTGCAACATTCAGGAGGCTTGTGCAAGGATTTGGTTTGAACAACAGCTTGGGATAAAGCCAGCAGAGAGTTTGAACCAAGATGGTGCTGTGCAGTCCAAAACTGCCACTGTGTCATTTTTCATTTTCTAGTTTTGCCTGTGAAAAAGCATATTTTAGTTTAGTACTAAACTATGCTGTTTATTATATTCAATTCAAACTCATTACTAGGGATGTGTTAGTTTAACCAAAATTGTTTTAATGGATAATTTATTTGCTGAAAAGTCCGTGCAGCTCTGATAATCATAATTTTTGCAGTCATCATTAGGTAACATGTTTGTGACAGGGAAAAGGTTTGTGAAATGCCTGAATGATCCAGTTTGCCTTTCTGGCACTGAGACTGGCTAGTGTTTTCTCAGTTATCAGAAAACCTGCATGTATCACAGGTGTGGGATGAAAGATCATTATTGTGTATGATGTTTGCAACTGGAGCCTCTCTATTAAATTGTCAAGAAATCATGGATAAATAGAAAAAGCTATTGTTGATGTTGGTGCATCAGGGTGCTCTTAACTTCTTAGCACTGTGGGAAACACTACAGAAAATAAGACCAGCTGATTTATGGTCTGAATGAGCTTTCTACCGACTTGCAAAACAACTGGAAAGCAGGGATAACATCTGAACTCAATGGCATTCACTGGATCTTGATTCAAAGTGCCTTCTATGTTAACGCTTCATGGTCAATATATAACTCTGAGAGAGGACAACTGCTCTTCTGCTGAATACTAGGTCCTATATTGTTGAAAACTTTGTGTTTTGTAAGGTTCCTTACCCGACTAAAGAGAGTAATAGATGACTTACACAAATTTACTTTTGTAATACTACAGTACGTGGTGATCCTCCAGTATGTTGTCAACACTTTTGATTGATAGCTCTCAATTTGGCAATATGTTTGGCAGAGTTTAATCCTAGGTACAATTTAACAAGAAATACGGCAACCACAGAGGCTGCACAAACAAGTTGTTAAAGTTCCCAGTTGTCCTCAGTGTGTTTGTTTTCAAACTAGGTCTCTTGGTCTGTTTCCTATCACTATGTCCTGAGAAGACCTTGCTCTAATTATTTTTAAAAGCTTTGGTATGTGTTCTTCCCACGGTATGTTCAAGTATTTCCATTAGAGTTAATCAATCAACACCAAATAACAAATGCTTTTACCATTAATGGGAGTGATGGGTGTGTGAGGAGGGACAGAACTGTGCGTGTAAAGGCTGCATGAAGAGGGAAAGGAAGCGCTGTGGGTTATTTACTGCTTGATAATATCCCAGGCAGGTGTAGTGTCAGATTTATATGGTTGCCTATTGAGATAGAACCGGATTAGGGCATTGTAAACTGTGCAGCTTGTCTTCTAGTCATGGACTTTGCCAGATAATGGAAGTTGGAACAGGGTACTGCTTAAAATATATAGGGATGGGAGGAATAGGAAGGAGTAATTCATTTAAGAAGCATCCTGTCTTTTTGCATTTATCAGTGTCACATACCAGATGCACATTTTGATACATTCCACCTGGAGATCTTCTGTGGTACCTGGTAGTTTAAATCACAATTTCTACTCTTCATGTAGCACCAGGCAGGTCTAGTACATCTCTAGCATATCTCTAATTTAAGCATAAGGAGTCACGTAATTAGCTGGTAACAGCACCTGACTTTTTCCATGAACCTGTCATTGATAAAAGGCCACAACATACAGAGACGTCTGTCAATAAGCAGTGTTCAAGGCTGAGGGAACCTTATCATGTCATATTTTAACTTGTGCTGTCTTTTAGTTGTTGAGGCTGTCTCCACTTGCTGGGAGAGTTTGAGGCAAGGGATAGTTCGTGCATTTTTTGTGTCACCCTGGAAGGCAGCTCACCGCCAAGAGATGCTGCTCCTTGGCAGCAGGTGCATCGTGAGGTGTTCACCATTCATCAGATGTGGCCTTCTGCTTCGGTTTGCTTCCATTGTGGCAGGGAGGAAGGGTTGATGAGCTGAACCAAATAACCTCTCTATATATTATTGTACTTCAAAGAATGAAAAAAATAAAGTGTGAGGAAAGCAGGGGGTCTGATATACCTGACTTGACACATGAAGGCCAGCAGATGCAAGATGTTTGCTGTGAACTCAGCAGACATGGTGGGTGCATAAAGTCATGCAGAGCTCCTGTTGCCACCTCTCCCTAGCTCTGCATGATGGTCGATGGTATAAACATAAGTGGGTCTTGCCACAGTAAAAGATGATGTAAAATGTGTCATTTATGAATCTAGGGACATCTGAATGAGTAAGGACTGTAAAATGGTGACTTGTGTATTGACAGCTCTGAGTGATGCATATGGTGGGTCATTTTTCCAGTCATGTAATTGTCCTCTATTTTCTTTTAGCTGATGAGACTTCCTTAGATATAGTTGGAATTTGTGGGTACTTCAGCTTTTCTTTGACAGCAGTGTGGTGTAAGCTTAAAAGTATCTAATTATATGTCTTTGGGATTAGAGGACTTGCATATGAAATTAAATTGCCATTTAGTCCCCTCAGAGTTCAGCCTGTTTTCTTTAGTTATGGTTCCTAAATGGACATCCCTGATAAAATCCCCGATATGTGCAATTTTCTTAGCCTAATTTGTAGCTCAGCATCATTGGTGCTGAACCTTATTATACCAGAAATTAATCTCTCAGTGGTGTGCTAGGGATGCAAAAATGTAAGTGCACAAAGGAAGAATGAATTGATGTTCAGTATTTTATATTTTTGCACTCATTATTGCAGCATTCAAACAAGTCCCTATCATTTTGGCTATACCAAAGTTTTTTCATTATTATTATTTCAAAGAGATTATAAACTGAGTAATAAAGAGTGTAAGTATGTATATTTTTAAAATTATCTGAGGCTAATGTTTTGGGTTTCCTTGAATGCATGAATGACTTGAACAGAAATCTCACACGTGACAAATATGTGTTAAGGACTCTAAGGAGTCCAGTATAATCTTAAATAGCAAATTCTTAGAATGGGTTATACTGTATAAGTAATATAAGTCACTGGTTGAGGCTAAGGATGACAGTGTTGCCACTAGTATTTTAACTAAATTCACAATTTATTTCACAATAATTTGTTAGTTTAGAATTAGTGACAGATATTGATATTTTGCGCAAATCAGAGCAACTGAAACATTGGACTAGAAAGCTAAATGTTTAGAAAAACGAATTACATTAAAAAAACCCCAACCACTAAACTACATCCCCTGCAAACTGGGAGCATCTTATTAAGCACAAAAGTCTGATTCTTGCTGAGAGCCTTTTACCGTAAGCTTAAATCATGCAGGTTCAAAAGATGCTGTAATGAATGTTTTATAAATTTATCACATTAAATGTTCTATGAGTAGTTCAGATTTATTTACCCATTTTTGGTTTTCTGTTTTTTGGGGTTTTTTTTTGTTCTCAGGACAATAATTCTGTATGGGATAAAGCGGCCTTATTAGTACATTTGAAGGTATACGTTGGCTTTACCAGGCTTCTAGGTGGAGTGAGGGAAGAAGGGACAAAAGTCTTTTTTTGCCCCCCTTTTTTTCCCTTTGTCTTGCTTAACAGACCACATACATTTCAAATCAACTTTGCAGATGTAAGTGGAAAGAAAAACACACATTCACAGTATTCTTCAACTATAATTAATAACAAGCATCATGAGTCATTTATTGTTTGTAAAGGTATTGAGACATTTATTAATGTCACATTTTAGTAATAATTTATGAAAGGGTAAGTTAATAGCTCTGAGTTACGACCCACAGATACTATTGACTCATCTAGTATTTTGTAATGTTGACTTGAGTGTCCTTATGTAGTGTTAAATACTCTGGCTGGGATCTGATATTCGCATGCTTAATTTGGGAAGTTATGGAGAGGCTTAATCCTGTTCACGCATTTGTGAATGCTGCATTTGCTATGGGACATCACACTGTCATAACTGGAAGGATGTTCATTAAGCGTATTTCATTAATACATAATAAGCACCGTAAATACAGTGACCTTTGAGATAATTCTAATTTACATGTTTTGATTCATTACTACATTTTCCTCTTGTTTATTCATCAGGCATGAAAATGTATGAATTTCTTGGCTTCCCAATGCCTAGCAATATATCATGTATTTTATGATAACTTGTAAGGGATTTTCTAGAGAATCTCTTGCTACCTCTGCTTTAAATACAAGAAGTGACATAAAGATGGAATTATGTACTTCAATTAGCATAGCATTGACTATCACTTTATGAATTTAAAAGTAAAGATGTAAACAGACTTCATATTCCTTGGAGACATGAAAATTCGTGTAGACGTACCCCAGCCTAACCTGAGAGCACCATAAGCAGAAGGCTTACAGCATCTCTGCTGCTACTGGGGTGAATATGGTGCCCTACACCTCACTCAGTGCTGCTGATCACACATGCACTGGTTTAAAGCCAGTTTGGGCATGTCTACATGAGCTGTAGTCACAGATGATTGCCAAGGCAGATGTCATATGTAATTCCTGTGTTCCTGTTTAACTTGGCAGATGTGTATATTGGGGAAAAAAAAAAACAAAACATAATGAAAAAAAACCCAGCCCCAGCTCCGTCCAAAATATTTATTTTTTTTAAAAAAAGCAAATCAAGAATATTTCTAATAATTAAATTCATACAATAACAGTTCAAGTGTGATCCATTCAATTTAAGTCATCCTCAGATGATTTGTGAAACGAGCTCAATTTCTTTAGCTTTCTTTTCACGTGGCACACAAAGTGCTGGGTCTTCTAAAGATTTTGAAGTCAAGTTTAATTTTACCATCTGAAAATAGTTTAAACCTGATATTAAAAATTCTTTTTTGTTTTCCGATGAGGGTTAGAGATGACATGTAACAGTTGAAGAACAAGGTCTGTCAAGAACATGAAGCGTGTACATAGTACATACAGACTAAAGTTTTAGTTGTGATAGGAGTGATTCTATCCATAAGCAATACTTAGTTCCTTCCTCTTAAAAATCAAATTATGATGAAGCAAACCTAAAGGGCGCATTGTTCAATTTGGTATTATAATGGCCCAAGTTATAACATGAAGCTTCCGTTTCCTTTTTCATACCTCTTTGTATTATGGTTGCATGTACCCAAATGTTTTAATCAGGAGAGCAAGAGGCATTTTTATTTCCTCTACCCCAACAATTTGAATCCTTTCCAACCTATTGATTGATAGTAGATCTCATTTTATTAACTTTCATGTTGACTTTCCTAATGGAGCAATTATACTTCTGATGCTCTGATTCAGCAGCCACTTCTAATGCGTGAGATTCCCTTTGATTCAATTTCTCCAAGGTAAAAGGGCGGCTCCAGTTCTGTTGGTGAAGGTTTTATCTCTGTCGCTGTGGTTTTGTACTGATGAGCTCTATGGACAACTTCAACTTACAGAGTCCTTCAAAATAACCCCTGGAAGTTGCACTTCCCTCTTTACATGAAGTGTAAAGCAACTTTGGTGAGCAACAAAGTGATCTGTGACCTGTTTATATCTGTATGCACCCATAAAACTCCTCCATCCTTATTGAGATGATAAGGACACCTTCAGTCTGTTCTCTGCTTGCTGGTGGCTGAGGAGAGCCCTAGTCCTTTCTATATGCGTAGCTTCTGCAAAGTTCTTCAGCCTTTTTTGAGATCTCTTGGAATTCAACTTGATACACCAAGGAAGCAATCACATAAACAAGAATTAAGATTGTGTTGTTGCTGCTTATTAGAATTATGTTGTTGCTGTTTATCTTCGTTTTTTTCTTTCCTTTTTTTTTTTTCTAAATAGAGTAGAT
The DNA here is from genome assembly GCA_013398155.1 of Pedionomus torquatus. NCBI lineage: Eukaryota > Metazoa > Chordata > Aves > Charadriiformes > Pedionomidae > Pedionomus > Pedionomus torquatus. The sequence goes on from VZRU01003010.1 coordinate 24,053, forward strand.
GGCTGAAATGTTAAGAGCCAGCTTATTAAATTCCAGTATACCACGTATGAGAAAAACCCAGGATGAGAAAAAATGGATGCAAAGGGACAGAAACTTGTAATTTTGGATTACCCTTGTGGTTCACAAGTCTTCAATCTTGTTTTTAACTATATTGGTACTTAAAACATGATCTTACAGTCTTAGTAACTTTAACTTCCTTTTCCCTCTGTAGCACTCACCACTCACCCAAAAAACCAACCCCAAACACAGAGTTGCTTGCTTTTAGTTCCCCTAGTATAGCAGCCTTGCCCTTATTTTATTAGTGTTTCTTCTGAGCCTTAATCTGAAAATCCACCACATTGAGCCCTTGGAGACTTCTTTTGACGGCTTGGAGAAAGATTAATTATCAGGCTTATGATTTTCTGTTCCAATATTAATACCTTGCATTGCAAGAAGTGAAGATGAAATTTTATTTGTAGGACCAAATCCTGAATGGCAAGTGGGTTCATATTGGCCTTTAACCTGAATACAGTTCTTTGTATTGTCTGGCCCCTTCAGTCTGCCCTTAGGTTGTTGACAAAGATGCTGATTCTGCTTCTAGTGAGAATAACAAACTTCTCTCAACAGCAATGGCTTCAGAGACATTCCAGTAATAGTGTGTTTTGTGAGTTGGTTTGGGTTTTTTTGGTTTTTTTTTTCTGCATGTCATTGTATCTACAAGATCTGAATTCTCAGCAAATAATCATCAAAGTGATGTTCATTCTGTGCCCTCCTTAAAATGGTGATTCATACGCAGACTTAATGAGAGTCTGGATACAATAAATGGACAGAAAACTGCTGGAAGCTCTAAGTGGCTGAGATGGAGTAGCCTAGCCTTGAGTTTTCTGCAGCAAGGAGAGAATTTTCTATCTGAATCAAGGAAGAAGAGAAATACAAGATGATATGTTGCATCCTTTGTAGAGGAAGACTCAGAAGCAAATCCCATTTAAAATAGATCAATTTGCTTCACAGTATCAGGCTAAACTGTACCTTTTCTAGGATTTTACATCTTGTAAAGGTAAATATTGACTTTTTCTTTGTTTTCTGAAGTCCATATTCTTGGATCAACTTTAACATGTGTTCTCGCACAATAGCAGGTTTCAGTGTCTCAGAACAAAGCCTTGCCTTATGGTATCTCTTTACTGCTGGAGATGTTTTTTACCAGATGGAAGTGATTCAGTAGTCTAGAACAGATATGAATTTTTTTGAATTTGAGTGTCTTCTCATCAGAAATTTTCATCCTTTAAACCTAATTCTAATATAAAATCTATTGGCACACAACTAATATGATACTTTCTCCACACCATAATTATTTAGGTTTCTATCAGTGTTTTACGGTTGATGGAAAAGGGACAGAGCTAGATCTGGCAGAACTAGACCAGTTTAAACGATGATCAGTTTGCATGTTTGGCATTCTTGGCCTGGTGAGTGTTGTATTATACACTTAATGTTTCAAGATTAGCATGCTTAGTTAAATGTTCTTACATTTGCTTTTATTACAAATGCTTTTATTAACTGTTCAGTTGATCCTAGGAAATATGTCTTATTTTCGTGATGGCTATCACATCACAGTAATACTTCAGCTTGTAAATCAGGTGTTGGTTTATGCTATGATAATGTTGTGTTAGAATCAATTTCAGATTAAATGTACTTAGGTATATATTAAAAAAAAACATCAGGAAGTGCAAAAAATCCTTCTGCTGACTTGTGATATAAATTCACAAAGTCTGTCATCTGCCTTGTAGTGTTATCCGTAGACACAAATTTACTGAAGGTAAAATGATGGAGCCTGCCAAGTCCAAGAGTCATCAGAGTTGAAGAGTTACCAAGAGCTTATGCTTAGCACTGGGCTGTGTGAAACTTGAGACTGGGAACACAAAAGGCTGTAAAAAGAGTACAAAACTTCTATTTAGCTCTTGATCTAAAGTCTGTAGATGATTTCACATGTATGTGCTTACGTATGAGAGTTTGGATGCTATCTGTGATATGCTATATAAGAACACACACTGAGGTACATTTATGTAGACATTATACAACATCTATGTTTCTTTTTCAATCCACATTCTGGAATATAGTGTCCCTTGGAAAGCAGCTGGAGATACGTGAGGATGGTACTTCCTTGAGATTGTTTTCCTGGATGGTCTGGATTCCTTGGTTTCTTCTTGTGCCTGTGCTCTCTCATTACTGCTAGCCATGTTATAGAATCATGGACTAGAGATATATAGATGTATATAAAATAGCCTTATCCAGGTATTTGCACAGTTCAGAAAACCAAAGGCTGTGCTCTACCTTGCTCTTTTAATATGCTCACTAAAATTTCAATTCTCTTCCACTGAAAAACATCATTAAATCTTCATTGCTAATCATCTGCATTAATAACTTAGTTCAGAGATAACCTTTGGCTTGTTTTGCACCTGCTTTGAGCTGGTTAAGCATGAGGTAGATCCAACCTCAAACTTCTATATGTCAGCATTAGCATAGAATTGTACCTGAGCTAGTAAGCCAAGGCTCTTAGCTTTGAACTTCAGCTGGCTCAGGCAAATATGTCTCTGAACATATGCTAAATATGAAATGCAAACACTGATAGCATAACTCTCACCCTGTGAGGCCTCCTCGGATCATTCTGTACTCTTTTAAGTGCCAAACACATAAAATTTTTATGTCCTTCAAAAAAAATCGTTTTAACCAGGCTGTATCCTCTAGCCTTCACCTAAAAAAGAGTATTGCTAAATACAAGTTAAATAGCAATTCTGAGTGTGAAATAGAATAGGAAACATTGGTTGCTGTGGATGTCTTTCTAAACACAGTTACTGAATGATTAATTACTGTTCTGCACTAATAATTATGGAATTATTAATACCTTTATAGAAAGACAACTGTACAGATGCCAACTTTTTCACTTGAAAATCCCTCTAGCATATAGGTTACAGTCAGAGCGTGGTAGGAATCTGTGGCTCTCCTCATTCTATTCATTAGACATGTTGTCATTAGATACGTAAAAAGTGTGACTAGCACCTGAAGAGGCTACATTAGAAACCCATTTAGACCCAGGCTACTTTTAATTACTCTCTATTGCATAAATAAATGTTAGTTTAGATTAACACTAGACCTTTCTGAGGCACTATCAAAATTACCCATGCAAATAGTTCCCATAAATATATGTATTTTTTGTTTTAGCAGTGATTTTTTTGCTTACTAAAAATAGATTTTTATGTCAATATCTTCCTTCAACTGCGAAACTAGACATCTTTATTACGAGGCTAAGCCCTTAAAAGGAACAGATAAATCCTCTAATAAGTGTTGTGTGGGTAGGTATTTGTAAGCTATGTTTTCAAATACCACAGTTAGGGTTTTTGTGGAATTGTATAGTGTTGTTTTCTTTGCTCTCTCTATTCTGTTTGCCCTTCTCCTTTCCATTCTCCTAAGCAGTAATTAATGCCTAGGATCAGCATGGTTGCTGCTGCCATGAGAATATGCTGCAAGAGGAACAAAAGAATGACGTTATGACTTGAAGTGGAGCCAAATAGTGAAAAATTATTACAGCCTGCTTAATAATGGTCTTTTTCAGAGCAGCATGTTTAGTTTTGCATCACTTCAAAAACTAATAGTTTTATGGCTTTTTAAAAACAAGATAGCAAAAAGAAATCTGCTGTACATTATAAAAAGAGTGGCGATTATTTGTTTTTTTTAGTGTAATATTTGGGTAAGTTTAGGCTGAAGAACAGCTTTAAATAAATAATTTCATAAAAAGAAACAAATATCACCTAAAAATACAGAAAATGTGATTCACCATTTCCACTCAGCTAGAGATGTTTGTTCATGACTGGTTCCCCTGCTGCTCTTGTAGTCATTACCTTTGATTTCAGCGGGAATGGTAGCAGGCTGGGCTGGGACAACAGCATTTACCTATGCTTATGGTTTTCATTCCTCACCACCTTTAACTAGCTTTAATTAATCTTTAATTAAGATTAGTGCTTGGGAAAAGAGGTTCTCTGTCCTTTGCTAAGGTGTTCTGAGAAGCTGCCATCCATCCCCTGCTGCTGATGCCTCTCAGCTCACCCTGCCTCATCCTCCTAAAAGTAATCTTCAGATGTGCAGGTGGAGCAGGAGATGGCTTCACAGTTGTTTATTGAATGCTCTTCTTTTCCTAAATAATTGGTCTTGTGTATCAAACTTGCTAGGAGAGTTGCTTTTCAGATTAGAAGTGCAGAACAGAAGGGGAAAAAAAGTGCAATTATTCAAATATAATGGTTCCCCAGGCAGAGCTATGCTGTTGGGCCAGGTTAGAGATTGTAGCTGATAGTTGTTGAATTTGTCTAACCTAATCTTCATGAGGTGGGCTCTTGGGCATTCATATGTCACCCCT
>VZRU01003014.1:7485-32346 GCA_013398155.1 Pedionomus torquatus
TGACACCCACCCTTTAAGTATTTATAGGTGTTGATCAGATCCCCCCTTGGTCTTCTCTTCTCCAGACTAAAAAGAGCCAAGTCCCTCAGCCTTTCCTCATCAGAGAGATGCTCCAGGCCCCTAATCATCTTGGTGGTCCTCTGCTGTACCCTCTCCAGCAGTCCTTCTTGAACTGGGGAGCCCAGAACTGGACACAGTACTCCAGATGGGGTCTCACCAGGGCAGAGTAGAGGGACAGGTCCAGTGTACTGGTCGGCATCTTAATGACTACGTCTCCCAGGAGCAAGGGAGGAACATTGCTAAAAATTACCTATTGTTTTTCTAATTTGGAAGAAAACATTCTGCTGAAACTGTGAAGTGTTATTCATATGGAGGCAGAGCAAATGTGGAAAAAATGATAAATATCACAAGTATTTAAAAAACAAATTTAAAAGAAAAAAACATAGTGAACACAGTAAAATAAAATTTATACCTTTCACTGTCATTATTTATATACCTATTAAGGTCTTATCTTGAAAACTATCTGAATCATTCCCACGACTACATCTGTTGGAAGATATACACTATAGAACTGCTTTTAGCTCCAGCCTTATCCTCGACAAAGAACTAGTTATTCTTAGTCAGGGAAGTCTTTATTTCATAAAAACTTTGATCTAAATTTGTGATAGTATATAACATTTTAGGTCATGCATGTAGATTCAGAAGTGCTGCTGACAAATTCTTACAGAGCATCATAAAAAAACAGTAATGGGAACATAATTTCCCAATTTAAACTACGTTTAACTACTTGATTCATTTTATTTTAAGACTGTGAGAAAAGCAGACATTAAGTCCATTTTTCACAACCACAGGAAACTAAGATTCTGAATGAACACACAAAAATATATAAGCATAAAAATAGAACAGGGGAAAAATTAAAGCAAATAAAATTATGCAAAAGCAATGTATAAAAGTGGCTGTAACAAAGGGAATACTGGGTCAGGTTTTTAAAACTGGCTCTGTGCACACAAAAAAGACAGTATAGGTAAAGGTAAGACCTCAGTGTATTTAAGATCTCATTTCAGTATCAAAATAGGAAGAGGAGAGAAGGCAGGGGAGATGGAGGGGAAAGAGGTGAAAGAAAAAGGAATGATGCTCCTCTTTGGAGTACATAGTATAATTCTGCACTCTATAGAGGTATATATTGATGTTTATAACTTGGGCCCCTCTGAGAAAGTCCAACACATTTCTTAAGGTTAATTTTTAAAATTAAAAGCACTTGCGTGTATGTGTAACAATCCATAACTCATTCTTTCCTTCATTCACTTACTTAAAAGTCTAAAACCAGCAGTATTATCAGTAAAATTGTTATTTTTCCATCCCCTGTAAGTGTGGGAGAAACCTTACTTGGCATAAGGATTTGTCATAGGAGATGAAAAAAGGCATCTACTGTGTTTTTTTAAGGACTGACTTCACATCTTGGGGCTGTCCTCACACCACTTCTCTTAGAAACACAGAATAGTTTGGGTTGGAAGGGACCTATAAAAGGTCATCTAATCCATCCTTCCCTGCAATGAGCAGGGACATCTTCAAGTAGATCAGGTTGCTCAAAGCCCCATCCAACCCAACCGTGAATGTTTCCAGGGATGGGCCATCTACAACCTCTCTGGGCAAAACGTGTCAGTGTTTCATCACTCCCATTGTAAAAAATTTCTTCTTTATATCTAGTCTAAATCTACCCTCTTTTACCTTAAAACCATTACCTCTTGTCCTATTGCAACAGGCTCTGCTAAAAAGTCTGTCCCCATCTATCCGATAAGACCCCTTAAAGTACTGAAAGGCTGCAACGAAGTCTCCCCAGAGCCTTCTCTTCTCCAGGCTGAACAACCCCAAATTTCTCAGCATGTCCTCATGGGTGAGGTGCTCCACCCCTCTGATGATTTTTATGGCCCTCCTCTGGACTCGCTCCAACATGTCTTCTTTCCTGTGCTGAGGGCTCTAGAGCTGGATGCAGTACTCCATGTATGTGGGGCNTATTAGGACATTGAGCCATAGACCACTACCCTCTGGATGAGACCATCTTCTCATGGTCCACTTCATGAGACCACTCTGTTAAGAACTTGGCTGAGTAAGACATTACCTGTTTGGATACTTACAGGTTTAGCTAAATTTACTAACAACATTTTGTATCCTCAATCTGCCTTTCAAGTACACAACTGGAAGAGAAGCATAACCATAACCATTAAACTTATGGTTAAGCTTAATCCCTCGACAACAGTGACACATCCCAAAGCAAAGGCTAAAACTGCTGAGTGTCTTTACTGAAAGGACACATTAATAATTACCTCTAGGAAAGCACACACTCTTCACATGATGCCTTTACTATATATAAATGTTGAATTAGCTTGTTAGTCATTTTCACCTTATTGATGTACAAATGTTGAATGGATTTGACAACTTGGCTCAAATACCAGTCTGTAAGGTAGGACTTTGCACTGCCTACCACATCTCTGTACATCCAACAGCTACCCTCAAAATGGAACAAGTACTTAAATGAGATTTAAGTATCACAGTATTATCACTGAAAACAGTTGTTTGAATTTTAATTAAAATAAAGATTGTCATGCTTATGGACAGAGAAAAAAAATATCTGAAGAACGTCTACTTATAGCCACCCTTGTTTTCTCCTCTTCCCCCAAACTGATCACAGTTTAGTCTGTAATTTAGAAACATTTTTGACGAATGCAACATTCTCAGCATCCATGAGTAAAGCTGCGATTAGAAAGACAGCCCCTATCCCATGTGCAATATTCTGTAGAGGACAATTAAATTAGAAAGGACTACAGTGTGTTGTGCATCTTGATACAATGCCTAGAAAAACCTCCAGCTAGTCCAGAACACCATAGCACTGCTCCTGCAACAGAGGCAACTCTAAAGCCATAATTTCATTCAGCTGTCTGAAACAGTTTCCTCACAGAAAGTCAAATCAAGATTCAGTCTCAGTCCTTGTCCTCAGAGTCCTTCCTAGCCTGAACTGAAGCAGGATATTTAAAAAGCCACCTAAACAGCAGCATAAGGAGGCAAATTCTTGTCTACAGTTAAACCATATAATGCAAGCTCACATGCATGGGAGACAACTTTCTTTAGACTAAGCCATAATCACAGACTAAACTCTTCCAGAAAGCAAGGCCTATTTGCCCAAACAAGATTCTCTCTTGCAGTTTTGGTCCTTGAGCAGAGGATGAATGTGATACAAACCACTACTGCAAGTGACTGACATACCATACTAATACCTTCAGATAAAGAATCTATTCAAAATTGAAATACTGCCAAAATCCCAAACCAAACTGTAATATTTAGACTATGACATCATCTCAATGCCTTGTGAAATCTCATAGAGCATTCCACAGTTGGTATAAACTACCAGAGTTCCCTTGACTCCTGCAGAATATCTGCCCCTACACTTACAATTCTCAAAGTTTTTCCAGCTTTTTTCCTAGTTATTCTTTAACCATACTTTGTGGACTGAAAAACAAGATTTGGAGTTACAACATATTTGCATGTGGGGAAAAAACATCATCTCCATTACTTTGGAAACCTGATGATTTTAAGACTTGGACACACATCAAAAAGGTATTCACTGTCAAAGCATCAACTCTGCTGCAGAAGTATGCAACTTCAAACTATCCCTTTGACTATATTCTATTTCTATAGCCAGTTCTCAAAAAAAAACCCCAAAACATGCAGTGAACTTTGATTTTAAACAAATTCCTCTATCACTACACAAATAAATCAATTACTGCTGAAATGCATAGGTTTTTACTATAGCAGAATAATAAAAACTAATAATATTTCTTACCAAGGCCAATAATGGCTTTTGTCTGTACTTCTTCATCTGAATGCTTTGTAAAATACATCAGCAGTTCAAGTACTTTATCCTTAATGTTAACCTGAGAAAATGAAAAACGATAGCTATTTGAAGATGAAATTGATGTTTTTAATCCTTTATAAAAAGCATAAATATCAAAAAGGAGAAACACAATCTTACTGCATGGCCTTTGCAAAACCAGGTATTTACAAACCAAAAAGCTATATTATATGCATTATGAAAAAATACATAGCACTCCCTCAAAGCTTCAAAGTGAAGTGGTGCATTCAATAAACAGAAGATGTGGAGATTAAAAGTTATTAGATTAAAAGTTATTAGTTAAAAGTTATTAGAATAAAGATTAAAGTTATTTTACCTTACTGTTGCCCTTAAAATCTTCCTGATCAAAATCAAAATGCCGACACAATGCTCCAACAGTGAAAAGTGATCTAAGGAGTGCTGGTTTATTGGCAGTAAGTATTGTACTGTTGGGGTCTTCCTGGTGTTCACTTTTTAATTTCGAAAGTGCACCTACAGTAAAAGTTTTGATCACAGTATTTAATCATGGTGTATCCCTAAGACAAGACTTGTTGCTAAATCTGAAGAGTGACTATTGCATGTTGTGATTTTACTTACCATAGTATCTATTAAAACAGGCCCACACAAATTTATAGTTCTGGGTGACCTTGTTCACAACAGCCCCAAGACAGCTTACACAATGCTGAACAACCTAGGATCAAGAAAGAACACATTACTTATATTTAGAAATCAAATCTGAGATTTTTGTGAAGCTATGTAGGAAAAAGCTATGTAGAACCATCTAAAAGATGTTATGTTCATGTCCTAGACTGCTCTGAAAACGTGCCCAAACTTCTAATTGTTAAAATATAGTAACAATACACACAAACACCAGTAACATCGATTTTTCATGGATCAAAAGTTATCTTCATAATGAAGACAGACTTTCTTTACATCAAAACCATGTATTTCACAATGTGAAATGGAATAAACTGAATAGTAGCAGTTAAAAGCTTACTGTCATGCCATATTTGATGATGAGTTTCATGAGGTCTTCCTCAATAGTGGCANAAAGAAATATCTGTAGAAACAGAACTTCACCTCTCATCAAGGCTGTGACAGACCTGAAAACTTTTGGTCCCAATAATTTTTTGAAGTCCTACAACAAGTCTAGGAACTCCTCCTGACACATGCACACTAGAGAACACACAACACCTGGCAAAAGGTATTGGCAAGAAATTGAACTGTGCTATGGCTAAACGTGGCTTAAAGGGTGGCTTAGTGTGAGGGTGGTGAGGCACTACAACAGGTTGCCCAGAGAAGTTGTGGATGCCCCATCCCTGGAAGTGTTCAAGGCCAGGCTGGATGGGGCTTTGAGCAACCCAGTCTAGTGGGAGGTGTCCCTGCTCATGGCAGGGGGGTTGGAACTTGATGATCTTTAAGGTCCCTTCCAACCCAATCCATTCTATGATTCTATGATTACAGAAAATAGATAATATTATGCACAAATATAGAAATTAAAATTAGAATGATTACTGGTTTAGATTACCATGACTGTATATGTATTGTGAGGAATCTATATTATATATTAGACATACATCCTACTAGAAATTGACTTTTTTGACAAATCAAACTCACTAGTCATGATAGGATAATTCTCAAAAGCTACTATCAAGCTATTTAACATATTTGAGCTGACAGGGGCAATTCTACAATTCATCTCAGCCTGTATAAGTACAAAACCTATGTAACACAATGAAGAGATGTTGCAGCAAGTAAATAATCAGATAAATCTTTCCCATACTCTTTGACCAGAAGCAGCTCAAAGTCTGTTGTAGATGTGTGTAGAGAATGCTCCAGGGCTGAACCTGTAAAATACTAGGCTATACCTACAAGCTAAGCCAATAACAAGTATTCTCAAGCCTGCCCTTCCCTGGGCATCTGACCTAATGTAATAGATTGCTGCCACCCACCCAGACAAGCTTGAGCCACGACTGCATGATCCCGCTCCTGCCATATCAGGGGTTTATCACAACCTTCACTGGCCAACTATGCTAATCAAAATGGCAGAAAACAATGCAATGTTTCAGAGGAAGGGCCCATTTTACCGGAGTGGGGGGGTTCAGCATTATAGCTCTCTACAATTTTTGTGAGCTAAACTGTCTTACAGGGGAATACAAAACCACCAGAACTAGGAAAGGGAGAGATGAAGTGCTCAAGAGGATAGAACAGGACATTTTCCTTGTGATATTTTTGTTATATGTTAGATCACTCTATCTTATTGGACTATACCTTTAGTCTTAAGATTCATATGTTAAATCTTAACTACTTTTAAGACTGTGACTATAAAACAAAACAATTTTAAGAATTATTTCATAACAGGTGAAAAACTGGGTTTTAGTCCTCAAGGGAAACAGGCAGTAGAGGTTTCAGTTTCATTTGGCTGTAAAATGTGGAGGTAGAGGGTGAGGAACAGCACCTTAGAAGCTACATCATAAAGGACATATCTTCAGAAGATATGATGCTCATGAAATAGAAATACAATTTTTATTTCTCTTCTCCTATCTTCAATTTCATTAAGTATGCAAGACAGACGTTAATTTCCATGCTTAATTATCTGGGGAAAAAAGAAGAGACTGATTTTCTAATTTTCTCTACTTACACTACATTTAGTGGTCAGGTATGGCTGCATGGTCATGGCATGTTTGACCATTAGCTGGGGCCTGATTTTGCTGAATAAGAATAAAGTGGTTATGCAAGCAACCAAGCGACCAGAATTCACACCTTTGTTGTCAGAATCTGCAAAAAAACATTAGAAAATACACAAAGTAATGTTTGAGCAATGAAAAATATATGGCCAAAACATCACATGAATATCTCTTTCATAATATAACATTCAAGATCAATATGGAATATTCTTATTGCATTAGAGATGAGAACATAATGCGTTAACATTTGTATGTGATCACAAAACATCTGAAATAAGAAGTAAAGATGCTTCAAAGACATCACTACTTACTGTATGCAGAACACTGGCCCAGCCAATGATTCCTATTACAACTGTAGAACATTTTAATCCAAGTAAAGCTTGCCCTATTTGTTTTGTTTTAGTGATCTAAAAGTTTGAACAAGTTATGTTAAAAATAGTTTTGTTATTGTGGTTAGCTAGCGAAAATTAGGGAAGTTTTATTATTATACAATGCTCAAAAGTTCATAATGAACTTAAATGCAATAATTAATTCAGTTTGGTAATAGGAATTCTGTAACAGTAACTTTTCACAATAGTAATTTGAACAACCCCTGTTACAGTATCATATAAAATTCAAAGGTGCTACTGGGTTGTAAACAATATTACCTGATAAGGATTCCTCATATTTAAGAATGTGCTCAACCAAATTGTCAACAAGCTGAGTACAGGCTTTCTTCACAGGTTTATATGAGGCATCCTCTTCTGACTTCAACAGCTATAACAGATGAAACAGAAAGTGATTTAGTATTAAGGGTGCATTCATTTACATTGAATACTTGCTTGTTTTATAACAATTACTACAGATACATAAGGACTTTGCACTACAAAAGCACTTAACTTCTCCATAAAAATTACGTGGTGAAGAAAAAAAAAATCAAACCAAAATGCAAGAGAAGTAAAAAAACATTAACTGCCACAAAAAGAATAGAACAGTTCTACTGATTTTTGCATTGGGATGAAAGCTAACTTTGTGCTTAATGAAACAATACAGAAACAACAATGTAGTCATACTTGCCAGCAGCAACTAATAAGAGTTAGAAGGCTATTTAAAATGCTTAGAAAAAAAAAAACAAACTAAATTCAAAGTGAATGTTGGTTTTGATGGTAAGCAAAAATATCAAACTAAGATGAAACAAAGTTCTATGAAGATTTTAATCAGTTAATTTAATTGAGTTTGTACTATAGGTTTTTCTTCAGTGCAGCCATTAAGAGGCACTTTGGTTTACTTGGCTACGTATTTTCATGGCACTCTAGGCTAAAGTAAAACCTTTGGAGACCTCCAATTCCCCCATGCATGCTTTTGTTAATTTTGCTTGAAAATTAACAAGTGCATACAAGTTGTAGAAGAGGAAGATAACACAGGCTAAGAGATATAATCAAAGCAAATCAATTTCTTAGAAAAATCAGAGTAAAATCTAATGTAGAAGTAAGCTATACTCTGAAGAAGTAAGCTATACTCTGAAGATTCACTGCTTCTATAAACTGTGTAACAAATATATTGGATATAAAAATACACTTATCTGCCATTTAAAAAACCCTACCTTACACTAGAGGCTTCATTTCAGAATTAAGTATCTTAACTGTGTAATTTATGTTATTTCACTCATTATTGAAGAGACCATGAAATCAAAAACAAACAATCCCCCCAAAGTGAAGTATTTTTAAAACAGATCACATGGAAAGAAACTAATGTTGGAGACAAAGAAAATTACATCAATGAAGATTTAAAAAAAGGTCAGATGTTTAAACGGCATGAATTGGTCTACTGTAAAGGACTGCTCTTGTAGCCTCCATTCAAAGTGTTTTAGTACCAAAAGAAATATTCAATTCTTACAATGATTATGGCATACGTTCAAAATTCATTACTTACATTTTGAAGAAGCTGTTCAAACCAATCATATCCTGTATCTCTACAAGCTGCAACCTAAAAGTAGTTTTGAGAATAAACTGTTTTTAAAAGGCATCTGAAAAAATAATTACTTCAATACAGATGTCATCTTAAAAGATCAGTAAACATGCATATATATATTTTTGTATGCATTCAGTACAATATCTTTGGAGGTGAGAAACTTTCTGCATTTGAAAATTAGTTCTCTCCATTTAAGTAATCCCAGAATTTGTATCCCATACAATGCAAGGCCTACACATTCTACTGGGGATTGCTGGCTCTAAGGTAAATAAAATTTTAGGTTCATAGAACAACATTTTGTAGAGATTTAAGCACAAATACAAGTCTGATATAGTAAAAAATAACATGTGTGTGTATATATATGCATGTACATATTTTTGTATAAACAAGCTAAGCCTTCACTGGTATCATATGTCAGGAACAGCTCACAGGTGCTGAAGAAATGGCAGAACTGAGAACTAAGCTGAAGTCAATTCAACTGACTTCTCAGTCTGGAAAAATGTACACGTTACATAACCATTTAGTAAAAATATTGAAAAGCAGGATGGAGTTTAAACCCATAATTTTAAGTAGTGAAGTAAGTACTTTTATTTGATATTTACATCTTGGTATAATTGACATTAAAAAACCTTCTCAGCACAGTGGTTTTACACAACACATTTTCACTACAAAAGTTCAGTCATTTTATTTGAAACGGATTGTTTTTTTGAGACATGCTATTTAATTTGCTGCTACTAAAAAGTAGATAAAATTATGCAGATACTAATTTACCCTGAGTGAGAACATGACCCTGTATTTGTTAAAACAGCTTTTTAACCTTTCAAAATAAATGTTATCAATTGAGATTTTTTTTGTTTTGTTTTAAGAGGCAGGTTGGTTAGGCTTAACTATATGCTGCTACTAGCAATTCCTGGGAAATGTTAATATAACAGAAATTTGTTGTGTTTTCATTGAACAAGTATATCTCACAACCTGAATATAATATGGTCTCAGTTATCACTACCAGCAGATTAGTGAGCATTTAAAGTTTCCTACAGCCTGTTCCATCAAATGAGCAATTCTAGCATATATTCAGTGTCAGGAGATATATAAAGAAAACCATCTGATAATTAAATTACTTTCATATTTTTTGTATTCTAAAAGACTACAGACAATATTTCAAAGATACTATAAACATAATAAAATTTTGCATGTAACTTAATTCAAATTTGTTTAACATACCACATCGGTGATGTTTAGTATTTTTCTGGTCATTGCTTCTTTGTCATGGTGTGGAGTTGGAGTAAACCAGAGCTTCTGGAATGTCTCATTTACTAATTTCTGAAGGAAAAAAAATAGCAGAAATAAATAAGCTTATCTTGGCACATGGGAATTATTTCTAATACATTCATACATTAGATTTCTTGACAATATGTGCCATTTTGTAAGGAATTATTCAACCTAAGTGAGACTATTGTAGAGAAGGTTATCTGAGACAGACCCAGATCTACTATTACAGCAGCTATACTGGCCTCTAAGCAAGCTTCACTAAAATGATCACTGGGAACTGATGCTACAGAAAATGGAGTTACCACTTTCTTGCAGTAATTTGCATTCCTCAGGAAAACATAGTACCCTGAGAAGCTGACAACCAAACACAAGATTACAATTTCTGCAGCAGAATAGCAGCAATCATAGATTACTTTGGCATTTTCAGAACAGCTGTGATCAGGTGGAGAAGAGAGAGAAACCAAGTCTTTTCTACCCAAACACACGAATTCTGTTCCATTCCAATGCTTTTAGATGGAGGAAAAGATGAAATAGAATGAAAGTGAACTAATTATCCCCAAATTACTTTGAAAGCACATGGTTGTAAAAAGCGTTCCTCATCCATGGAGACATAAAAAAATACATTGCAGATACTGCTTCATCTTTCTGAGATTGTTGGAAATGCAAGGGAAAGGAGGAGAGACAACAAGGTCATACTCCTTTCCTAGCAAGCACCTTGGACCCAGCTGTTCATCTACTTCTTGACTAACAGTCTTCTCTGAAAGCCACTTGGCATTAACATATCTCAAGTTGTAAAAATATATATATGCAGCTTTAAAGTTGCAGATTTCAAATCCCACTGAAAGCATGATACAAAATTATTACAGGTGCATTGTTAATTAGCCACGATTTTAAAATTATTTTTGTCAAATCAAATAAAATACATTAGTGTCAGGTTTATGATTCAACATAATCTTAGTTTTATGCCCTTTTTATACAAAGAGTATAATATGATCACATAACTAACATTTTAGGGGGAATAACTGATTCATTAAACATTAATGCAAAATTAGTACTGATGAATACTTTATAATTTTTCTATGCAGAACTTACAAATCTGGCATATACTAACATCAAGTACTTAACTTCGACTTAAAGTTTATTTTGTTTGCAGAAAGGAGTTTTATATGCCAATTGTTATAACTTGTTATAAAAGAGAAGGACCAGAGACAACACTTGCAAGAAGAAAAAAAGCAAAATCCCTCCAGACAATAACTTCTTAAAACCTTTGATTGTCAACAAGAACTTGAAGAAAATACAAGAAAGAAAAGAAAACCACGTCAGACAGCAATGTAGAAAGCTACAATATTTACTCTCAAAACTTAAGAGTGAATAAAAATAATAAAAATTACAAAGGAGCAATGAAATGCTTTTTTTGATATTTTTTTTTTGGTCAAAATATAGAAGCACATTACAATAACTAAAATCCTGAAGGATATGTTTCATTCTACCTTAATGCCTTCTTCATCATTGACTCTCCGAATCATTTTCACACACATCTCTGTAATTTTGGGAAATGTTGGTTGTTCAATGCAGATATCTCTAAGTATCTTTATGACTCTCTTTCTGACACTGATACCAGTATCCTGTGAGGAAAAAAGCATTACGCTCTTGAAAACAAATCAGACTAATTAATTAATTTATGCATTATATGATTAATATTTGAAGATCACCTCCAATCTGACCCGCAAAACATATTTTAAAAAGGCAGCTAAAATAATCTGGAGTGCATTTATACAAAAAGTCAGCATAACTTGTACCATTTTATTTCCAACAATTCTAAAGGTTCTGGCTGAGTCTCCAGAACTCTGAAACATTTCCTCCATTTATACTTTCCCATTTATGAGCTCATGATGTTACAAGTGTATAATTCTACTTCTTAATTCAAAAGCTTACAAGCTAGATGTGATGATGCTTTAGCTACTTTGTTGGAATGCACAAGACGCTTTGTAGATCTGGACTGTAATGCTTCAAAAGCCTTAGGATAAAGCTTATGGATAAGATACATGCAGCAAATCTTTTCCATTTTCTTAGGCTTCGTCTAAGGAGAAGGATGAGGAGCTTCCTTTCATATTACCTTACTCAAAACCTGTTTGAATGTCAGGATGAGCAGCTTAATGTATGCTCATATGCACATCTCCAAGACCCTTCACAAACATTTTTCATCATGTAACTATAGCAAATGAGTAGTATTTGTCTGAAAACCTAACACAGATGTTAAAAGTCAGTGTTATCTTACAGCTAAATTAAAATTGTATTTTATATGAACATCCAGACAAAAAATAGTTTTTATACAGAAACTCTATTAAGAAGCCTTTTAAAACACTAAAACATAGCATAGAAAAACAAAATATTTTTTTCTTTTTTTTCTTTTGAATTACAAATGACAACTTTAGATTACTGTGTTGTAGATCTTTCTTCATCATCCACACTACTGAACTGCCCTCAATGACCAAGGACCCAGATTTCAGAAAATTCCTCATTTCACCTAATTTGTGCCTAAACAAAAGAAACAAAAGGAATACGATCCTGGTTCTGATGCAGTACAACTTTCTATGTGTTTACCTTTTGATGAAACAAAGCCTCACTGGAAACGAGTGATGCATTTTACAAGGTTGTTCTTAAAAGCATGATGCTCCTCATTAAAATAATAAGATGTAATTTACTCTTGGGAGCATAATTCCATATTATTAAAATCAGTTGAAAACAAATTCTCCAATGACACTTATTTTATCATAAATATCACAAGTCACTGTACCAATATTCTTTCGATCAGCATGTCATAATACTGCTCAGCAAGCTGAGGACGACAGAGCACAAATCGTCCAAGCAGCTCCACAGCTGCTTCTCGTACACTAGTGGAATTATCCATTAGCCGTCCATGAACACCTCGTTGCATATCCAGCTAAAAAGAACAAATAAAACAGAGATTCAAAATAAGAACTAAAGATTTCTTTCAAGTGTGACAGAAGAACACATGTGCATGACCGATATTTCATTTTTTTACCCTGGCTAGAATACTGGGGTCTACAGCAACAACCTCAGACAAACACTTCATGGCTTTTGTTCGAACAGCAATTGCATTTTCACCAAGTACACGCAGAATCTAATAAGAGAAAAAAAAAACAAACAAAGATTCAATTGCTTTGGGAAGGTAGAAAACAATGTTTAACAGGCAAAAATGCAGCAGAATAACATGCAAATGATTTAACTAAAATAAGAGTACTAAAAATAGTATATATCTTTTCAGATGGTAAAAAAGTGCATGCAAGTGATGTTCCATGGCACTGATAACCGAGCATGGATATTTACCAGGATTTGCTACATCTCTAAGACTGGTCCAAACAGGATTTACACAGGGTTCATATGCTCGCTTGAAGTCCCTTCAATTTAAACTCTACTTTTGCCATTCGGTTGTGGCTTTAACCACGGTTCTTTCAACAGGAGAGTTGGATTTGGACACTATAATTTTAAGAATGGCTCTGTACGCAGATTAATATAAGTAACACAGACTAAACTAAACAATTAAACCAGTACCATAATTCAAAAATGCCATCATGAAAATATGTTAGTGCTCTTCTCCCAGAAAAAAGAAAGAAACCACATTGGTCAAACAACAGCTTCCAGTGACAGCAACATGCACTGCAAGCAACTGACCAAGTTGGCTTCTATTTTCAAATGAAATTAAGATAAATTTAATGAATTAGTATTACCAAATGAGCATGCATCTTACAGAAACTGTAAAAAAAAAAATTCAACATTATGTAATTATCCTTTTACTGGGTACATCTAAGATAATGATTTTGTCATATACATACATGGACAAATAAAATAATGTATGTTAAATATGACATGAAATGCAAAAAAGAAAAAGAAATATAAGCACCAATACAGAATATGAAAGCACATGGTGTTATCATGGCCTATTAAAAATCTGTGCTCAATAATGCAGAAGTGTTTGGAATCAGAAATCAAAAGGCTTCCAGCACACACCTGTGTCAAATAAATATCGAAGCTCTGGGCAAACGGCCTCATAGAGGCCAAGTAGCGAACAATCAAACATGCATCTTCATAGTCCACAGTATCAGAATTCAGCCTGCAAAAAATCCAATGTTTTAATTAGTACGTTTATAGAAAATGACTAAAAATGTCAAATGTACGGTTAATAAAGAAATCAGTGGTGCTGAAACGTACTTTAATGTACTGAACTGAGATGGAGCAATTTTAATAATGCTGCGAAGAAACGTTTTGCGACTTTCTGCTCTATGCATGATTTGTCCAGTGGCTTCAACATCTTTTGCATGATGAGTTCCTTCAGATGAATCCTCATCCTTTTGAGATTTAATTGCTTTCTCTGTCTCCATAGTTGTATCACGGAACCACTGCGCTATATAAAACTTCCGAGAAAACTGAAGAAATACAGCAGGATACACAGGAAAAAAAACCCCAACAGATATAGAAGAGTGAAATTAACAGATTTATAATGAGACTGAGTCTAATGCATCAACCATATTTTGGAAAACACAATCAACAGTATATGATAGGGTGACAATTTACTTGAAGCACTAATCTGCATAACTGAAAATCATTTTATTCAGAACATTACTGAAATTATTTGTATATAGACTTGACATCAGAAAGCTGAAATTTACCACTAATGATGCATCAGTTTCTGTGTTTTCATCCAGATAATCTAGTAAAGCCTTTTGCAGCTGTTGAATTTCATCTTCTCCTCCTGAAACCTATCAGAAATAGAAAGATAGTTATAAAAAGCAATATTGCACAGTGGCAATTATAATCTGAAAATCTGCATGTCCACATATAAATTACACTGAAGTTAATGTTCGGCAATTATCAAAACAACTAACAATTTTTTAATCAATTACTTCTAAACTTTATACAGACTAAACCAAAGTAAACTGCGTCTCTAAAGTCTAAAAAAGATTAACAGAAGAATAAGACTAGTTTTAAAACAGACTGACTGATTTGATTAATTTTCATTCTATTATCTTGTGAGAAGACACTCTGTCCCTGAGGAAAAAAGAGGGGCTGAAAACACAAATAGTAGATTGACACAAGGTTTAACCTATAAAAGTCATTGTTGGTGCTCTCACCAATATTAAATACTGAAACATTGACTTCTCAGGTGAACAAGGGATAAAAGGCAAAAAAGTCAAATGAAAATAAATATGAAACACAGACAACAGTAAAAACATATGTGAAACATCAAAGAAATAAAAATAACTTATCCCTTTGCAAAAACATTTGGTATAACTGTTTTCAGGGATCAAGCATCCATACGGAGAAAGTGCAGCAATGTGTGCTCAATCCATCTAGGAGAGAACTTATAGAGGTTGTTCCCAAACATCCCTGAGCTCTAGCACTAAATAATCACGCTCTCTGAGGCTCAATTAAGTTTCTATCAGTCAAAAAGCTTGAGAACAAACATACATTTTATAAGAGTGCCACCTAGTGCATAAAGCCTATCTACAGAGTAGGGTAAAAATAATTTTCCCGTGAAGCACTTTTAAGACGCAAAAAAAGGATTTCGTATGACATATTAATCTGAGAACTACTGCTGGAGACTATATGCATCACATTTGTAAATATTTAAACTGTATGAATGTTAAAAACAGAATGCATTTTTCCCAAGAGGCTATTTTATAGGAAATATGTGTATTCTGATGTCTTAAATAGTTCTAGCCTATATAAATTGAACTATTTTGTATATGACCAGACAATGTGGTTCTCCCTTTATAGGGATTAAAGAGAAAAAAATCAGCATCGATTAACTTGTTAATGAATCCAGAAACTTTCTCAACACCTAGAAGACAACATAAAACCAAAAACATAAACACCCTTTTTCCCTTAGCATTATAATGAAATATGCGGATCCTTGCAATTGCTGATGCTACAGCAGGAAAAAAGTATATTTTTTTCTCCAAAATGAATGTGTTCAAGAATTCAAAAAATGTCTACAGTGCACATAATACTAATATAGGTTTATTAATATTTGGCACCCTAATATATGTGCAAATTGTGATTTGAAAGTTTGACCTTTGACCAATATTAAATTCTGTGGATAAAAGGCTGAAAAAAAAAAAAGTGATTGATGAACCTTAACTGCCTAACTTTTTTCAAACAAGTAAAAAACCCATAACAAACAAAAATAAACTGTGAAGGCTGCAACAAATCATATTCAATATTGATAATAAAAGTAGAAGAATACTTTCTAGCTTAAACTTCAGGTACAAAACATTTTTCTTCTTTGATAATAAAAATTGTAACTTATAAACACCTTAACTTCTGTATGAACAGCACAGACTGAGAATCTTGTCACAAATGCAGAACACAATATAGCTAGTAAGCATCAGCAAGTGGAAAAAGGTACAGTTACAAGTCCAGAAGATCAGCATATCAAGAGATAATCTAACAAAAAGAATGCACAAGTTTTCAAATCAACTTGACAAATTAAGATTTGGACATTAACATTTGACGCTATATGTAGTACAATATTCTAATGGACAAGTTATGAGAAGTATCAGCCTCATAAAGGAGTAGATGAATTTTGATTCTTTACTTGAATGCCTGTAAATTGTACAAGCTTTTCCTTCAACATAAAGCTGTAACAGTCATTATAAGTGCATATAATACAGTCTTTTCAGATAACTGAAAGGTAAATGAACTTGATATGATTACTCAACTTTAGATCTAATCATGCAGAGAACTAGTAGTTCAGAAAGAAATGTATATTATCCATAAGAAATGTGCAAGTCCACATTTTTAAAAGGACACATAAGACCTGAGATTTTCTCATCATACTATGTACTATAGAGAGCCCAAATGCATACATTGCTTTGTTAATTGCTGCCACCCTTGCAGATTTAGAGACATTTTGATTAGCAGAAATGAAAACATGCATTCTCTAATGAAAGATATATGCAAGTCCAGTAAAAAACCAAACCAAAACAAACAAGCAATACCAGCTGCATTACATAAAAACTAACCTTATCGGTCTAACAATTTAACTCTCTGAAGTCTGTGTATGAGTGCTATAAGCTCAATTACCACTTTGCAACAGCAAATGCACATACGTACATACACATACATATTTTTATGGTCTCTTAAGATAGAATCCAACTGTCATTCTATTATTTCCTCTATATTATCACAAAAAACCCCTGGTTTTCCATTGGAATTAACCACTTAATACAATCACTAGGGAGATAGCATGAGAAAGACGAATTAACAGACATGATACTTATAAATGGACTATATTTTATTCAGAAATCTAAACAACAATGTAAACTCACTGTCCTGGTTTTGGCCGGGATACAGTTAATTTTTTTCCTAGTAGCTGGTATAGTGCTGTGTTTTGGATTTTGGTAAGAATAAACACTGACAATTTAGTTGTTGCTGAGCAGTGCATGCACTAAGTCAAGGACTTTTCAGCTTCTCATACTGCCCTGCCAGTAAGTCTGGAGGTGAACAAGAAGCTGGGAGGATGCACAGCCAGGACAGCTGACCCCAACTGGATAAAGGGATATTCCCTACCATATGACATGATGCTGAACAATACAACTGGGAGGAGTTGCCTGGGGGGGGCAGTCACTGCTCAGGAACTGGCTGGGCATTGGTCAGTGGGTGGTGAGCAATTATACTGTGCATCATTTGTTTTGTGTATTCTCTTATCATTATTATTTTCCCTTTCCTTTTCTGTCCTATTAAACTTTCTCTATCTCAACCCATGATTTTTACCTTTTTTCCGATTTTCTCCTCCATCCCACTGGTGTGGGGGGCGTGGAGTGAGCAAACAGCTATGTGGTGTTTAGCTGCCTGCCACATTAAATCACAACACTCATTCTCCACAACACCAGTTTTTCACGCATCTTTAAAATGTTCAAATTTTTAAATGGATATATCTCAATCCAGCTGGCACAGGATCTCTCACACACCTGTTTGAGGATTCTGGCTATAGATCCTTGATCCATTTTGCTAGTGACTGCATCTTTCCTTAGTCTTGCAGCTACAGTTCCAAGATAGTCAAGTGATGCAACTCTTAATGCCATTTCTGTAGATTTGTTACTGAACTGGTGAACCTAAGAAAAGCAGAATAAACTGTTATTAAAAAATCCTTTATACAAGACATTGCTTGACCTTATTAAAAATTCCACCTAACTTCCATGCTGCATAAAATTATGTAATTTACTATTACATCAGAGATACACTCCTTACTTTACGTTAATGTTTTTTCTTAATTAAGTCTCTCTACAAACATGCCTATAAGAGTTTTTTTAAAATAAGTATTTTTATAAAATAAACTGGACATCTAGTAGAGTAGATATCCTTTGCAATAGCATAGATCTTAAGCACCATAATGCAACTTCCTCATTATTCACACAAGTATAAAGAAAGCTATATTATACCAGGAACAGGACCATAAAATATTTTTCCAAGAAACAGCTCAAATTACATTGAAATTACACTGTTAATGTTAATTACACTGAAATATTGAAGAACTACTCTAAAAAAAACCAACCAAAAAAAATATTCACATTCTGTAAAACATCACATTCCATAAGTAAACACACTATTATTGGTAAAAGACCCAACTACTGAATTGTTTGCAGGATCTGTGCTAAAGGGATAGTCCAGAGCAGTAATTAACATAAATAATTACAGCTATTAGTCTGACTTTATTCCCAATGAATATCTACACTTATTTGATGCTATACAATGACTATTTTTTATTGTGAAATATGTCACAGAATAGTAGTAGTAGAAGTAGATTTCCATGAGAAACTGTATACATATGACCTTTAATAAGTTCCATATCAATGGAACCTATGTGGATTTAACCAATGGACCTAAATTTTATTTTCTATGCATTACGTAATAGTGACACATGTAAGAAAATCTTTAAATGCTGCATGTGTATCAAGAATCAGAAAGCATTCTTGTAATAGTTTGAGCTGAAATAAACAAGTTTCATTGCAATAAGAAGGAAATTAATATGATAGTTAAAACCAAGAATCCCTTACTAATAGCCTTCCTAATAAGCTAAGTAGCAACTCTGCGGCTGGCCATTCTGGTTTATTGACTGTAGAAAGAAGATCTTGAATGAAGTTCTCAAACAGTGGTCTGTAATCTTCTTCCCCTTGCTTACTGCCACATCTGTTTAAAAGAAAATGCATTTTGTAAGTGAATTTAAGAGCTATTTAAGCTTTTCTTCTTATGCAAACAGAAGTAATCCTATGTTTAACCAGAAAACTAGTTTTATGCAATTTAATAACATATATTCGAAATATTAGCAGAAAAAAATGTTTTATCCATTTACAGACAAATAGTTTAAACAGTTATCACTCCAAGTTGTGCTGCAAGTAAAGGAGCTAATTCAGGATAGTAGACTTTTGTTACTAAGAGGTTTTTATTTGCTGTTTTGAGTTGAAGTCAGTGTTAACTTGGATGGACAAAATAGGTAAAAATCTAAAGCTCAAGCTGGATATTTAGGAGGTGGTGTATCCTTAAACCTGGCCTGACATCTCACAGTGATAAGACATCTTAGTATTACACTCCACAAAGTTTAAAATCAGAATGTAAAAAAAAATAATCAAAAGATAACATACCTGATAGTGGCATCTCTAACTTTAATGATAGCAGAAGTATGTAGAGAGATGGCTAGATGGTTCATAGCCTTTCAGCTTAACAGTAGAAATTAACACGATAAAAACCTCAGGACTTTTTGTTACAAATCCTTTGGTTTTTCGGGTATATTTTTTTCCTAGTTGAGCTACTGAAATTCCTAATTTTACCTAAATGAAAGTAATTTTAGGTTTTTTATCTTTGTCATTCTGATGACTGAAAGAATCTGGTTTCATCACTTAAATATTTACTCAGTCTTCTCTTCAATGATTCAGATAAGTAAAAGACCCCTGATAAAAGGATCCTACATAAATTATCAGACATTCTTAAATGTGTAAAGAAGTCTCTGCAGAATTTCATTTCCATAAAAATTTTTGTCCAGACAGGTAGCTTTCTTACGGATCTATAAAATATACTGTTATAACTAACTGTATTAGTAGGCATTTAGTATTGCGAAGTGGTTTGGTTTGTATTAAGGTGTGACATTCTATTTGGAGTCGCTTTCATCAACACACTAAAGAATGTAACAGTACTTACTTCTTAAGGAAAATAGAAAGGAAGTTTTGTGCTGTTCTCATGGCTGTTTCATACGAGTTAGTAATAAGCACATCTTGATCCACCTAAAAATAACAAGATTTATTTGTCTAATATTTTAGCATACACAGAAATATGATTTCCAGATTGGCATTTCTCATTCATCAAATAATTACAGCATACATAAAATTACAATTCTTAATTATTAGAGCACCATCATAAAATATTATACCTACAAAGTCATTCCTGCACACACACACAAAAAAGCTCTCTAAAAGAAATCCCCCCAAAATCTTACTTTTTTGTTTGATTCTTCCTCTGAATTGGAATCTTTTTCTGTTGATGGCAAATGTACCACACACTGAATAAGTTGCAAAACTAGCGCCGTTACCATCTGAATATACATAGGCTCTCCATCAGTGTCACTGCTATTTAATCTATTAATAAGAAAAGATAGCATTAACACTAATACAACAAAAAAGACAAAACAAAAAGAAAATTTTGGTCCTAAACAACATCTTTCTAAAATTATTACCACAGCTAGAAATATGTGTTCTAGACATTTATCTAGTCATTTGCTTCTCTCTTATGCAGTTAAAGATTTGGTCTAACAAAACCAGTAAGTCTTATTCTCAGGCCAAAGACATGAGCTCAAACAGCTCACAGTTGGGCTATCAGAATATCTGTGAAGTTCAGCAGCTGAAAAATATCCAGAAATATTTAATAAATCAAACATCTACATGCTAAGGCACTTACTAATAGGCTTATTATGAATAATGCCATATCCACTTCCAATACAACATTAAAAAAATACACCAAACTTGTCCTAATAATTTATTACTTATATATTATTTGATGTATGTAAAATGTGCAGGACTTTTAAACAAAAGAAAATAGTGAGCACGAGCTGGACTGACTTCTACAAGAATTACACCTATGGTAATCTCAGGTAGCATAACAAACTATAAACTTCAGCATGCAAGAATGTCTTTACGTTGGTATGACCAGTACGAATACACTCCACCTCACATTTCTCCCCTTCCAAGTGATTTAACCTGACAAATAGTACTGTGTTTACTACCCATCCGTACATCAACACCTTTTAATTCTACTCTTAACAATATGAAAAGGTGATAATCTCTGACATCATTCTCCAGAGAAAATCTTTTCATATCAAATTTTAGGTAAGTTGTACCCTTCATGATTGTAGCCACAGACAGGGAACGTCCTTTAACAGATCAGAGCTAGGACTCTATCTAGAGATAAACAGTGCAGTCATTGTGGCCTTGAGATAGTGATTTCCTTCTAGTAAAGGTCCTATTTCAAAGAGAGTATCTACCATTTGTGCTCCTAATGCCTACCACCTTCCTATGTGCCAGATCTCTCTGATGTCCATAACCAAACCAATAGGAAATACTAGGAACATGCACACATGTTAACATTAGGGTTGCTGAATTCAATGTCAAAGTTTCACTGAATTTCTTTTCCCGGGTATTTCCTGTTCATCCACCCTGGATCAGACAGATCAGATGAAGCCAGAAATTTCCTATTATGCTTTAGCAATGAAGAAATCCATATAAACAGAACCAAAGAATTTTCCAACAAAAAACCTTTGAATGCATGCTAACATTACACTCATTTATATCCTTAGTGCAACAAATCATAAGATATTTCAATTACTTTTGTAAAGAGACATAAATATGATGGCATAAGAAACAATGTTTATTACAAAATACATTTGTCAGGCAATTCTGCTCACTGTAGAGGTTTCGAAATATCAACCTCTAACAAAGTGCAGCTTGTGAAGTCACAGATTTTTAAATACTGAAACCTAAAATCCTACATCTACAAAACTGTAAATGTTACTGTGTACAAATTATCAGTCTGTCAGAAATTACCTGAAGTTTCTCAAACTCCTCTTGCTAGTTGGCAGTCTCGCAAGGGAAGTGAAAATTTCTTCTAGTATTAACTGTCTATGTTTTTCATACCTGGAGAACACCTATTTAACAATTACAGGATTGTTAAAAAATATTTATTGTTACATAGATTGCTAAAATTATATATTGAAACATACTCTGTACATGATATTCAAATAAATTATACTTAATGCATACCTTGCTTTTAATGCATTACTTTTTTCCAAAGCAAACACTTATAAAGCCATAAAACATTTTATAAAATACATAAGAACTTTTTCAAATATAGATTTTGAAAAATCTTCAAATAGCATAAATATGTATAGCTCTTAAAAATATCACGTTTTAAAAACTTCTGCCAATGGTACAATTTACTGTATACAATTTACAATTTTACAAATGTACAATTTACTTTACTTTAAGTAAGTCAAACAATGTAATGCTAAGCTTTCAGACTTCAGTATAGAGCAAAACTCTCTGGTAACATAAATTAAAATGAACACACATATGGTTTTAGAGCACATTTGAGAAAACAGTTTTACTTCATATCATAAGCTTTAATGTTTCCTGACATGAAATATTTTTTCAATGTACTGGAGTACATCATCCTTATAAAGATGGAAACTTCCACTTGAACAAGTACATCTGTGTTATACTGCAGTTTTCCTGAAATAATTTTATCTGCCCCATGAATTTTTCACATGGACACCTCTTCTGAGGAAAAGGACTTATTCTAGTATATAAAAGCATACTACTAGTTCTATAGCTTATTCCATTGCATAAATTCAGAGCTTAACAAAAGAAATAAGGAAAACTTCATTGTTAAGATTTCTTAAGACAAGAAAGGACAGGTAAGAGGAAGGCTTTGTGCTTACACTTTAAACAACATAACCAAATATAAGGAAATACCTTAGCTTAAGTAGGCTATTTCTTCCTATATAGTACTCTGCAAATAGGAGAAGTTCAGGTAGATTTAATACTGTTCCTAGATTATGATACCAAACTGTAATAACACGCAAGAAAAAAATTTGTTCTAAACTCCAATTCTCTACCAGCAAAAATACAGCCTATGTAAATGCTTTAATAACTCTCAGAAGTATAGTAACACGAAATTGCAAAATTAAAAATCACTTACTGCAGTCACTAATTTGATGGCACATAATTGTAGTTCACTGACATTTTCTACAAAGAAAGGTGTTATTCCCATAGATGATACCTATCAATGGAAAGAAGTTATTATAAGTATATTTGACTAACAAACTGATATTTATGCAGTATCACAAGTAGGTTATTCATTCATATTCAACAAAATGTATTACTTCATATTATTTGCAAATAAAATTAAAGGATATTTGAATACAATTGGGTGAAACTTTTTTTAAGCATACAAAAAAAGCCATTAAAGATTTGAACATCAAATGCTCTTCAGCAGATTACATACTACACAACACCTAATCACTGATGTTAATAAATCAAAAGTTTGTACTGATTTCATACTTCACGTCATTGAGACAATCACACTTTACAGTCTGTCTGGGAAAAGAATAACAAATATTCTCAGAAAGAATTTCTTCTGATAAATCTTACCTGAAGAATAGTTGTATCGGTAAGAAGCTGTATCTCTAACAACTCTGACAAGCTGCTAACCACGTCGCAAACTTTGTTATACAACATCACTATAACTCTTTGCTTGTGGGTGGAACACTTGGCACGTTTTGCTTTTGAACTTAAAACACCACCTAGAAAATAAAAATTAACTTTATTTTTTTAATGTTTTACTTATATCCAATATTAGAAAGATGATCACCCTCCTCAAAAAATGTCCCCAAACCAACTCCATGACTATAATGTAAATGCAATTGCTTACAGAAGAAAAACTATTTAGTAGAATCAGCTGGAAAGCAAAAAATTCTTATTTTCATAATTGCTCTGAATTCGGGATCCAAGATTTTTAAAATCATCCTTGAAGTCAGACACCCACATCTGAAGGTATGTATATGAGAATAAAATGCTAAGTGCAAAACATTTATAGCATACTAACCACCATGAGGATCCACTCTATACACAGGATCATACTGAGGATAGAGAGTATTCTGCAAATGAAATTTTGTGTATTGGATAACTCTTTCTATTACATCCTCAATATATACAGCTTTAGGCATATTTGGTGATGTCATAATATTGATAGCAGTAAGACAAGCATCAGCAGATTTTGTCACTCTCTCCATGATAAGATCTCTCCATAATCTCTCCTCATCTTCAGTGTCATTGTTCTGTAACAGGCAATAAAAAGCAAGATAGCATGAACAAGAAGTCAAATTTTTAATCTTACCAAGTAAAAGATAACATTTTAATATACTTAGATATACACACATACAAAACGTTGTATTTTCTTTATGATACAAAAATAGTTTTAGAAATCAACTAATGTTTGTTTTACTAGCAACAGGTTTGTAACCCTAATTTATAAATCTTCACTTGTATATCTCACTGCATTCTTCTGGTAAAACACAACGAAGCTTTCTATGTAACACGAAGGAAGGAAAACTGCCACATTCTCTACTTAAGAATGATGTACCTTAATCAAAATCAAAATCTGAACTCATTCATCTAGTGTTTTATTCAGTGGCCTATGCACACCAGCTGCTGCTTTGAGCAGTCTAATTTTTGCCCTGAGAAGGAATTCTTACACAAAAAGACTGTTAAATCACACAAAATTCATGAGAATACAACTTTTTCAACTTCACAGACTGACTCATCTATTATCAGTGGGTTTAAAACATGTCCTATCAAAAAAGACCATTTGGATTTAGCAGTTCAACACTATTGGCTTTCTTTGTAAAAATAAGAGGCTGGTGAAACTTTTTCCATTTGGGATAAGAGAATCTAAAAATATCACAGTGCATTATGTATTATATATATATATATTTGAAAAGTC
>VZRU01003016.1:226-16015 GCA_013398155.1 Pedionomus torquatus
CCCCCAACACACCCTGGCTGCTCCAGTAACCCCCATTGCTGCTCCATTCCCATTTCCCAGTCAGCAGCAGGGATGAGGGGGTGGGTTTTTTTACCTTGGGTTTGGGCTGAGCTTGATCTATTCTTCTTATTATTATTTTTAAGCAAGTTGTTTCCTCCAGGGGACCCTGCAGGAGCTCATTAGAGATCACAGGGAGGTTTCGGGGTGCCGGGAGGGAGGATGCTCTCCTCCACTGGCGTGTAGGGGATGCCGACTCCAAGTCAATTTCCCCAGGGAGCCCCATAGCCACTGGCTGGGAATCCCTTCGGGCTAAAAATTGCCAAATTCATTTTCCTTCCATTTATGTAGAAAACTCCCAATTCACCTGTCAAATAATTAAATGGGCCAGCCGCCCAACACTGCCTTGTCTGCTCCATTAGGAAAATTTTACACTTTCTATATTTATCAGTGGCACCAGTGTAATTTCCTCCCACCACCACCTCTTAAAATGGAGCAATTTTCTCTTTTTAACCCCGTTTGCTTTTCTCATCAAGACAGTTATCTGACACTTAAAGGGACATGATGACTTAAATTGCAGGAATTAGTGCTAGCAGCCACTCCTCCTGCCTGCATCTCCTCTGAGCATCCAAAGAGTTTGTGTTTTACAGACAAGCAAATCAAGAAGCTGCTTGGAAAACCTCTCAAGAATCCGTCTTCTCCATCTGAGAAGATTTTTCTCTGTTTTAGCTAAGAAAAACGCAAATTGCCACTTGTTTCCTTGTCAGATTTCTACCAGGACAGGGAGAAGCACAGACCAAGGACTTTTGGACCAGCATCATGATAGTGGATATTTCCTTGCAAGACATCGCTGGGAATATGCTTTTTCACACCCCAAAAAATCACCTTTCAGTAAATCTGAGCCATTGCAAGCAGCACCCCAGAGCCATTTGCCTCGGGTTCCCTTTTGCTAGCAGTCCCCTCCAGCACAGAGCGGGGATGATCAAGAGATGCCAAGAGGAAGATGAAGTCCCCGATGAACCTGTTAAGGCTTGCTCCTCCCGGGACTGACAGCTTCTCAAAGCCCTACAAATTGCTTGCTAGAGCGGCATGATTCATCTCGCCTGTGTCCTGGGGCAAAGTTTGGGTTTTTTCAGCCTCATTGGGTTTTTGAGTGAATGGAGGCAGCTCCTGCCCCTCACACTGGTGTTGGGGCGACAGGCTGGGGAGAAGGTCTGGACCCCGGCCCTTGTCATCATGATGAGTGGTGGATAAGACAACGGGGAGGACACGTGCCATCCATCATCCACTAACAGAGACCTCTGCCTCAGCCCTGATGCCCTGGTGACAGGAAGATAGAGCTTTTTATCCACCATGGAGATGGGGGACACAACGAGGGCATCTGCATCCTGGCACAAGCATCCTACCACTGCAGCCAGATAAAAATGCCATGGCTCAGCCTAAAACCATCCTCTAGCCCTTCAGCATAGGCAAATGGACTCCCTCCTCTGCATTAAGGAATCCCCAGGCTGAGACGCCTCCTAAAAAGGACCAAAATTAGCCCAGCTTCTTCTCAGACTCCCCCAGGCCTGTGTGCCTGGAATATACTCAGTGCCTGAGGAGTCACCACTTCACTTTCTGTCTCCTGCTTAAAAAAAATAAAGGTAGGACTTATTCCTGGGGAGCTTCTTGGCTCATCCCTGTGATTTATGTTACTCCAAGCCACTTTGCACCCATGCCCACTTTGCTAGGGAAGTTGTTTCGCTCCCTGAGGAATCCAAAGGGACAAAGCACAGCAAAAAACAGAGGCAGGAGCAGGATTTGTCCCCGTTTTTCAGACCTGTTGAAGCTCCAGCTGCCTGGTGCCCCAGCCCTGGCAAACATGTGAGACCGAGCAGGAACACAAGCTGCATGCAAACCCATTTGTTTGCTGCCGAAAGGCTGCAATTCCTTCTACCCTGACAGCAACAGATTGCTGTTTTGGGACAGTCGCCTCGCTGCCAGCTGGTCTAGGAAAACTGGAAACAAACCACCTTCTGTGGGCTTCCTACCAAGTCCAACTGCCAAGGAGATCTCCAAAAGCTGGCTCCTTTCCCCTCCAACCCCAGCACCACATAGGACCTGCTAGAAGTGAAATGGGAATGGTTGCCAGAGGAAGGGGCTATCTTCTGCTAACCTGAGGGCTGATTCCTCTAAAGTGAGCCCTGTGGTCTGCTTCAAAGTCCCAAAAAGTCCTGGGGAGCCCAGTCCCCTCTCCTCCATCCCTGCCAGAAGGTGGGTATCCCTCCCCAGAGGGAGGAAGTATCCCTGGCACTGACATCTGCCAGGCTCAATCTCATCCATCCCAGTGACTAAGATCTTGTCCACAGCACGTTACTGACCTGCTCAGTGCTCTGCCCAGGTTCCTGGGACAATTAGGGAACCGTCTGGCTCTGCAACATGTGTGAGGCATTAGCAGCAGAGCCTCTTGCTTCGTGCTGGGGAATACATTATTGGCGGGCTGCAGTGAGATGAGAAAAAAATCATTATCCCCATGCCTGCGCCTTTTGGATGGATCTCATCACCCATCCATCACCCCCACTATCAGCAGATGAGATGCGCAGCACGGACGCGGTGTCGAGGAGCTGGTCCCCCACAGGGATGTGCCCGCATGCCTTTGCCGTGTGGGAAGGCAAAGTAGATGGATGCAATTTTCCAGCACCGATATTTCTCAGGACACTGGTCCAAGCAGTAGCCCTCACCCCTCTGAAGTTGCCCCTCTCTGTGCCCCAGCATTACTGACTGCTCAAGCTATTGATCACCCAAGACTCGCCTGAGTTTAGGAAGACACTTAGGCTCTCGAACTTCAGTTTAGTGTTCATTTTCGCCATGTGCTGCAAGATCAACTTTGAGATGCTCAGGTTTGGACCACCAAGAGCAAAACCAACTCTGGACTGATAAGCAACTCCCATAGCTTCAGCTTGCTCCAGGCTGCAGCATCTCAGGAGAGGTTTTTGAGATTAAAACTTCCTCCCAGCTCCACCTGGTCCACCCCCTTTCCCCATAACCCAAAGCTTAGCCACCCTCCAACATGTTTTCCATCACCCCAGCCCTCCCAGAAGAGTGGGAACTCAACAACCTCCATCCCCGCCTCTCAGCTTTTAATTCTTAAATACAAACCATCCTGGCAAATACTTGCTGGGTGACATCAGCAGCAGGTGATTTATTGCATTCCCTCTAGGGGCCCAGGAGCAAAATTGCTTTCGCTTATGCCTTTCCTTACGCCCCTGGCCCAGCTCTGCATCCCGCTCTGCACCCCAGCTGATTGCTATCGATTTCCACAGCTCGGGAAGAGTTTACGGCAAGATGTTTGCTGAGCAAACTCAATCAGGCCTCACTAATCAGCATTTTCTAGCCAGTAAATTTTCAGCTGATCGGGGCAGGGAAAAAAATCAAGAGAGGCTAAGGGCTGCAAGGGATTGCCCCTGGGGTCCTGAGGGTCTGTGATGCTCAGCATCCTGCCTGGAGAGGGGCTGAGTAGCTCAGCAGGGTTCAAGCACCCCATAACTCCTGTGGAACACATGGACCAAGTGCCCCAGAGCCACCAGCAACATTTATCCTGCACAAGGGAAAGAGCCAAGGCACAAAGGTGTTCTGCAGCAGGCAGCCCCCAAGGAGGGCCAACCCCATTTTTACTCTACAGTTCCACCAATACAGTCCTCAGGACCAAGACGCACATGGTCAGCATCCTAGTGATAGCACCATGGGCACAAGCCACCACCTGTGGAATCCCTTGCCACCTTCCCACCGCAGCAGGGGGGGCTAAGGGCTGCCAGCTCCATCCCTGGGCCCAGCGGCTGCAGAAGACCTTGCCATCAAGCCTGCCATCCCCGGCTCTCCCAGCTGGAGGACACAGAGAACTCCCTGGAAGAAGAGAGCCCAGAGGATGCCTGGGGTAGGTTCATGAGATCAACCCGGTCTCCACTGTGTAACCCAGCATTCTCCAGCAATGTTTTCACAGGTGTATGAGACACCTCAGAGAGCAGCACAGACAACGTCTTTTACCAGCAGATGTGTTATTCTTACAGCAAGATACAGGAAACAGAACTCCTGGTGTAAGGGTTGGCTCCCCACCCCCTGCTTTATTTAGACAGCTTTTAACATAACTAAGGAAAGAAAAGAGCAGCTTCTCTCTGTATTAGCCCTGCCCTGCCGTTGCTGCAGTTTTTAGGACTCTAGATTTGCACAATGTGCTATTTAAAAGGTGTCCGCCCCAGATGCCCACAAACTGGCATTGTAGGGGCTTCTTCTTTCTGTCCTCTTTGCCACCTGGGGACAGCCAGCTCGCAGGGCTGCCTGTTGGTACAAGAAACACAAAGTTTGATGTCTCATTCCCTGACCCCCACCACCAGGCTGGGGATGTGACGGTCTGGGAGCAAGAGCTGGGCCAGGGGCAGGATAGAGGTGGCAACGTCCCCTTTGCACCCCTCCATCTCCTCTCCAGCAGCAGCAAAACTCTAACAGGAAGCTACTGTGATTAATAGCATTTTGTTATTAATTTAGGATGGTGTTTTCTCCAGCGGCTGCACTCACCTGTGCTAGCGAGGAGACCAGATCCGGGCTGTAGCCTGGTGAGGAGAGGTGGAACCTGCTGCAGCTCATCAGTCGCTTTGGGGCAGGCACTGAGGAAGAGGAGGAGGAGGAACGATGCTCATCTGCTGAGTCACCCAGGAGCTCCAGGGAGGAGCTGAGTACAGGGTCAGCCTGCAGCCTCTGGCAGGGAAGTAAGGGAAGGGATTTGAAAGCCCGGCTTTAGGTTCCAGCATCCCCTTCACTGTCCACCCGGTGTCTCCCACACCATCTTCCCATATATCACAGGGAGACCCCCTTTGCAACCCAGCTCCATCCTCTATGGCCCGGGCTCAGGACCTCACCCCTCAAGGGCAGAGCTTTTGCAAAAAATAAATAAAACCTCTATCCTAAACTAACCATAACCACTCCGACAACATTGATTTTAGACTTAGAGACTCTTCACAGACACCCCTAAGGGTTGTGACACCACAGTTCCAGAAAAAAAAAAAGAAAAAAAAGAAAAAAAAAAAGGAAGGAACAAACCTATTTTCATTAAAAAATTATCTTACTAATAAGTTTTTTAGCAGACCAGCCCTCCCTCCATTGTACATAGAGAGTACCTGCCCAGCTCACAGAACTTGCTGTTCCCTGCCCTTAAAAGAGCTGAGTAGAGGAGGACAAGGTGATGTTGGGGAGCTTTGTTCTTCCTGGGAGCTCTCTGCTGGAGGAGCTGCCCTGTAGCAGCTGGGAAGGTGAGGTGGGTTTAGCAGGTGGGTTGGAGTTTCTGGCCCTATTGTGGCTGAGATCTGGGGCAAGGTGTAGGTCTTATGTTTGGTAGGGGACGGCTAATGTCGTGTTGGACTGTGCTGGGGTGGGAAGGGCCAAGTAGATACCCCATAAAGGAACTTCTCCTACAGCTCTGAATGTAATTTGACTGTGAGACTGTCTTTACTGGTTCTGCTTGGGTGTTTGCTCTCTTACTAAGACCATACCTGTGTCTTGAGATTGTCCTAGCTTGCTCCTGTCCTGGACAAAGAAGGTCCCTTATTTTAGTGGCCAGCAAGGGACATGCAGGTACCAGCCTTCTATCCAGCAATGCTGGAGAATGAGTTAGGGGAAACTGAGGCAGGGCTGTGCTGTTTACCAAGGACCCCTGAAAACTGCAGAGATCTCTCCCTCTTTGCTTTTACTTTAGCTGATGTCTAGGTGGGGCCATCAACCTACCCTAGGGCCAAATCCTTTCCTAAGCACGCTGACCTGCTCTTGGTTTAGTGGAATGCAGGATCTCCGAGGTCCAAATCTGGGCTCTCCTACCTCAGAGGAGCAGGCGTGGCCCTCGGTGGGCAGCAAGTAGTATGCAGACTTGGGTGTATGGCTGGGGACAGGGATGTCCAGGGCCGGGGATGTGCCTGCTGCTTGTTGGCCCTCCTCCTGGGTGCTGGGAAAGAGTGGTAGAGCTGAAGCCAGCATGGTGGGTGGCCGGTGCTCATGCAGGGATGCCGTGAAGGCCAACCAACCACAGTGCATCACTGGCTGCTTGCTTCCCACCCACAGCAAAGCCATCACAGAGCTGTAACAGTACCAGTCCTCATCCCTCCCAGCTGAGAGCTTCATCCAGGGCTGGTTGGTGCGGCAGTAGATGGTGCAGAAGACTTCGCCCACCTGCCTGCTCCTCCTCATCCTCTCTGCCCTCCCAGGGAAGTGCAGAACCTTGATGTGGAGCTGCACATCATGGTTCTTGCCGTTCTTGCAGAAACCAGCTTGGAGCAATGGGGGGTGGGGTGTGACTCACAGAACAGTAGGGGTTGGAAGGGACTTCTGGAGATCATCTAGTCCAAACCCCTGCCAAAGCAGGGATGTCCAGAGCAGGTTGCACAGGAACGCATCCAGGTGGGTCTGGAATATCTCCAGAGAAGAAGATTCCACACCCTCTCTTAGCAGACTGTTTCAAGGCTCTGCCACCCTCACAAGAAAAAAGGTTTTCCTCATGTTGAGATGGAATTTCCTGTGTCCCGGTTTGTGCCCATTGTCCCTTGTCCTGTCACCAGGCACCACTGAGAAGAGTCTGGCCCTTTCTTATTGACACCTGCCCTTTAGCTATTGATAAGCTTTGATGAAATCCGCTCTCAGTCTACTCTTCTCCAGGCTGAACAGTCCCAGGTCCCTCAGCCTTTCCTCAGCAGAGAGATGCTCCAGTCTCTCATCTTTACTGCCCTTTGCTGTTCCTTCCCTGTCCTTGAACTGGGGAACCCAGGACTGGTTCCAGTGCTCCAGACGGGGCCTCAGTAGAGCAGAAGGGGAGAATGACCTCCCTTGACCTGCTGGCCACGCTCTTTTTAAGAGCACTCCAGGAGACCGTTGGCCTTTTTGGCCACAGGTACACACTCTACCTGCTTGGTCAGTTTGTGATGGTCCCAAGAGCA
The DNA here is from genome assembly GCA_013398155.1 of Pedionomus torquatus. NCBI lineage: Eukaryota > Metazoa > Chordata > Aves > Charadriiformes > Pedionomidae > Pedionomus > Pedionomus torquatus. The sequence continues at coordinate 7,177 of VZRU01003016.1, forward strand.
CCTTGCTGGGTTCATCTATCAGCAGCCCTGGTTAGTTCTGCTCTATGAATACTAGCAAATGGGCTACACATCTAGATTTTGGGTGGGGTGGCTGCATTGTTGGTGATGTTGGTGATGTTGGCTCTACTCCAAGCTAGACCTGCCCCATCCATCCCACTGAGTTCAGACATCTTAGACTCCAGCTCAGGAGGTTACTGTGGGAGCAATAGTATGAGAATGGTATGGGGTTCTGTAAGCCTGAGATAGGCTGCACTTCTGGGTCACCTCTGCCATCAGCTCATCCCTGTGGCATCTAACCTCTTACCTCTGGGCAAGGTAAGGTGAATTTCCTCCACTGGAAGGAGTAGATCTGGCTGAGGTCGCTCTGCTTGATGGTGTCAGTGGTGCCAGTGCTGCGCTGGGTGTTGATGGGGAGTCGGAGGCTGGCACTTAAGCCCTGCAGCAGTGGGTTCTCCACAGTGAGTCACAGGGTATAGTGGCCCTGCCGGTTAAACTGGGCACTGACCACCTCACACTCAAAATCCAGGGTCTTCTTCTCTGCTTTCAGCCTGGATCACTGCAGGGCCAGGGGAATGTGGGGTTCCCCTGCATTGCCTGCCATGAAGACAGAGGTGGGACCTGGAGATGGACCCCACCTTTGATAGCAGGAACCTTGAGAATGTCTTCCCCAGAGCAAGCCCTCCTGGCAGCCTGGAGCAGGTTTCTGAGATAATAAACCTGCTGCCACTCTCCTCTTCTCTTCAGCAGGGAAAGTGCCTGTGGGTGCCCCTGGGTATGTGTCAGCTTCACATCTCCTTGGGCAGCTTTCAAAGACAGCAATAAAAGAAAAGAAATCCCTTTTCTGGTGAAAAAAAAATAATATATATATATCTCAACAAACCTTTGGTGCTGCAGGGAGATGCTGAGAGCTTTTCTAGCCTTGTCCAATGGCAGGGAACTTGGAACTCCACTTTGTTTGCTGGGAAACCAGGTAAGTTGATGCAAAGTTGTGGCTGCCTTCCAGCAAACACACTGAGATATCCAGGGTGACACCAAGTCATGTGGCACAGATGCATGTGTGTTTACAGGGCATGCTGGGTGTGTGAGCATTCCTGCCCAGGGAGCTGGTGGCTCCTTTAACCCTTTTTCTTAGGACATTTGCCACCAAGGGTTTTATGGGATGTTGCAGATCCTCCAGGATATGCTGATGTTGAGGATGGGGCAAACCATGCCACTTGCTCCTGTGTGTTGCTGGCCACTGTGAGACAATCAGAATTATATGGGACCTCTGGTTGGAGGTTATATGGGACCTCTGGAGATCATCTAGTCCAACCCCCTTGCCAAAGCAGGCTAACCCAGAGCAGGTTGCACAGAAACGTGTCCAGGCAGGTTTTGAATGTCTCCAGAAACAGACCCTACTGCCTCTCTGGACAGCCTCTTCCAGTGTCCTTCCACCATCAAAGTAAAGAAATTCCTCCTCCTGTTTAGATGGAACTTCTTGTGTTCAATTTTGTGCCTGTAACCTCTTGTCCTGTCACTGAGCACTACTGAAAAAAAGACTGGTCCCATCCTTTAAGTATTTATATGCATTGATCAGATCCTCCCTCAGTTGTCTCTTCTCCAGACTAAAAACACCCAAGTCCCCCAGCCTTTCCTCATCAGGGAGATGCTCTAGGCCCCTAATCTTCTTTGTAGCCCTCTGCTGTACCCTCTCCAGGAGTTCCCTGTCCTTCTTGAACTGGGGAGCCCAGAACTGGACACTATGCTCTAGGTGTGGCCTCACCAGGGCAGAGTAGAGGGGGAGGATGAACTCCTTTGAGCTGCTGGCCACAATCTTCTTGATGCACCCCAGGATGCCAAACTTCCCAGCCACACAGGCATATTGCTGGCTCATGGTCATCCTGTTGTCCACCAGGACTCCCAGGTCTTTTTTCCCAGGACTGCTATTCAGCAGGTCAGCCCCCAACCTGATCTGGTGGAGGAGCAATCCTGTTCCTCCTGCACCCATGGGCCATTCACTGGATCTTCTGCTGATGGGACCGGGCAGCCAAGTCTGTGGCCCTGCTTTGATTTGTCTCTAAAGTAGATTTTTAACTGGGTTTGCTGGTGGAAATAGATCCCCAGGGGGATGGGGAATGGGATGAGGCTGGAGAGCAGTCTTTGGCTGTTGGATCAACTCCCAAAAGGGACAGAGGAATATTCACTCACTTAATTCTAATGCCTGGGGATGCTACACCCAAATCCAAGGAAGAAACTATTCCAGTAGTAGCTCTACCAAACAAGCAGTTGAAATGGTTCTTTGCACCCAGAGCTTGGAGATGTGCATCTTCTGCTGGGGACTGGTTGGGCTTTGGGTACCATTGGGTTGACCCTGAGCTGGGATATCACCACTGCAGCAAGGGCTGGGGCTGTCCCAAGGGTCATGACTGGTCTGCAGAAAGGAAATTGGGGCTGGTGGGGTGGCCACGTGTGGGTTGGGAGCCTTTCAGGCATGATGTCCTGAATCAAAGCTGACTGCAAAGGGGTCTTGGTTCAGGTCTGCTCTTCTCCACCTCAGTGTTAGCTGGGCTGTTCTTTCCCCACACAGGAGTGAGTGGTTTTGGCTGGTGCAACTGGAGTTGAGCTCCCTGCCTGCTAAGCCTGCCACCCAGCCAGCTGAGCATCTGGAGGGGTGGAGGGATACTCCCAGCAGGGATATTTTGGGACTGACCCCAATGGGGCTTGGTGATGCGGAGTGGACAGAGAAGTGGAACGGCACTGTCTGATCCACACCCAGAGCCCCCTGTCATATCTCATTCCCCCACCGCCACTCAGAACAGTGTGTTCCCATAGCTTTCTGGATGTTTTTATAGTGAAATGTGAGATGGAGCTGGGCTAGCAGATGGCCCTTCTCTAAGACAGCTTCCTACTCCCTATAAAAAGCCACATTCCAGTCTCTTCACGCTGGTGTGAGCTTGAAACAACAAGGTTATCCTGCGGGGGAGAGGGTTGGGGGGATAAAACAGCATCTGAGACCCTCAGGGATAAGACTTCTGCTGTTTTTTCTAGTCAGGGGGCAGCATAGGGATCTGCAAGGTGGCCAGCCAGGACCTGTTCCCAAATAACTGCCTCCAAGAACCCCTTTGGAAGGATGCGTGATCCATGGATGGATTCACTAAAAATTAATCCTGGTCTCCCATGCTTCCCTGATGCTTCCAGGGAGGCTGGTTGTACCTCCTGAGCCTTCCTCAGGCTTCTATTTGGGAGTAGAAAAAAAGTAAGTCAGGTTGGAGTTTTACTTCAAAGCATGTACCTTGAATGCAACCTTGGCTGATACATTTAACCTCCTGCCATGGTGAGGATGCTGCAGAGGTCAGGATGAGGAGAGGAGGGAAAGAGGATACAATTCAGGGGGTCTGGGGCCCTGAGTTTGGCTTAATGCAGAAAAGGCTGGTCTGAGTGGTCCCAGAGCAGAGATGTGTGTGAAGAAGTTGACTTCTCCAGCCAAGAGCATAGGGGTGGCTTCAGTTGAGTGAGTGGTGCTGCTCTGAGCTGTTTCACCTACCAAATTGCCAATCTGAGCTGCTACAGAGATGTTACCACTATGCTGATATTTGCAGCTGGGACTTGCTCTTGCACTCCATCATCCCATGGTGGGGACACCCTACCACTGTTTTGGGCTCTGCTTTCTTGGGGTACTATAACAAGAAGAATCACGGTGACTAAACTGGTTTCTGTGTGAAGGATCATGCCCTGGTCTTCACCTCCCAAACACTTCTGAAAGTTTCCTCTGTCTCAATTAAAACCCTGCCAGGTTCTAAATGTGGGGAAATGGGAGCTATTTCATCCTTAACTAGTCAGTTTAATTTCCTTCCCAGCCTTGTGCAAACACATTATGGAGCCACTGCTAATGACAGCATCATCAAAGGCTAATTTTTGCATAATCTAATCAAAGGCACAGTTCATTCATGTGGTGTTTTCCCAGCAGCTCCAGAGGAACATGTGCAGCAAGTCTGGAGCTGCCACCTCCACTGTGTTCATATGGCCCAAGGCACAGCCAAACCTGGGGCTGAAATCCTCCCTTGCTCCCCCACCCCAAAACTAAATACTAATTTCCATAACTCTGTTGGGAATGAGCCTGATTCATAGGACAGTGAGAGGTCTATTTCTTTTGGCAGCTGGTGGCTTTTTTTTGTTCTGTAAAAATGAAAAGTGGCCTTTGGTGGTTGGAGTTCTGCCTGTGTAATGAGCTCAGGCTTTGGGTCTGGAAAGCTGTGTTATAGTGATGAGAGATGGGTGGTTTGGCCAAAGGTGAGTTCCTGTTGTCCTTAGCTCTGTTTTTTCCATGTAAAAGCCCTTTCCCTTAGGGAAATGTCCCTGTGGGCGCAGTGAGAGGCAGTGATTTGCTGCTGAGTTGCATCAAAATCTCCTCTCCAGCCTCTCATCCAATGTTATAAGATAAAACAAGCTGAGAGCATTGGTGCATCCAAGGAGAGGAGGCTTCATCTCCAGGAGCAGAAAGAGGATTTGGGAGAGACCTTACTGCATGAGGCAGAGACCAAGGTACTGGTGGTGTCAGAGCACCTCTGTGTGCTGCAGATGCTGCTGAGATCTGGGAGAGGTGTCAGGAGCAGGAAAACCATCCCACCTCTGTGCTTATCCAGCAACAACGTCTATGGCTACCATTGAGCTCCTGGTTCACCCACACTTCATGAGGCCCTTCCCAGCCAGGTCCCTGCTGGGGAGGGGGGCAGCAGGCCTTGACAAGGTGGGCCATCACTGCCTGGGTGGCAACCACTCATCCGAGGCTTGTGGCTGGCTTCCCAATAGCCATTTTCAGGCAGAAGAGGCCAAACTGTTGGAATACCAACTTTTTGTTAGGTTTTAGAGTGTCTCAAGATGCTTTGGTGGAGACAAAGCCTTTCCAGGGCTGGTGTGCACCTGTATAATGGTCACTTCGCTAAGATCAGGATGGATGTTATTTTATTTTTGTCTAGAGGGACATAATCCCTGTGACTCTGAATTTTAAGCCCTTTCCCCAATCCTTCAGCTTTCCCAGGAAGCACCTTTGGGATCTGACAACAACATTTCTCACTTAAAAACAACCCCAGGGAAGGGGAGGGGAAAAAACCCAAACCAGTGGATCACTTTTTTCAGCAAGGTTTTGGCTAAAAATTAAGCTAAATCTCCAACCTTGATTAATTTTCCTTCGCTTCACTTGCTGTCACATGTTTTGTTTGTTTGTTTGGTTTTTATTTTTTTTCTGTAAGCTGTTATCTCCTGGGCTCAGTGTAGCTGGTGGGAAAAAGCACACATTGGCCAAGGGTCCTGGTTACTCCTGCTCTCACCCCTGGGACAAAGCATCACCCCAGTTTGCTCCCCAAGATGTTTTGCATCCCTTTCCCACCTCCTCCAGGCAGTTTCTTGCTGCTGTGGGACCATCACCCTGCACTGTGAGCCCTGGGCAGGATCCAGCCATGTCCAGCAGGATCCAGCCATGGAGATCCATCCTCCACTGTAGGGAGGATGCTCTGCTGGTGGTGTCTCCAAGCTTGAACTTCACCAAAACTTTCCTTCCCTCTTTCCACCCCTTCCAAATTGTGCTGGATGGGTTGGGGGGAGGAGAAAAAGGTAAATAAATCTGCAAGATTTGGGCAAAGGATTGGGCTCAACTGATTTACACCAGTAAGGAGCTGGCTGTTTAGTTTACCCCAGGAGGAAGCCAAGGGAAACCCTCGTGGTGGGGGATCCCGTGGTGGGGGATCGAGCAGCATTTTGGTCCCTGAAGTCTCAGCGTGGGGCAGGGGGGGTTGGAGGGAGCTGCTAAAACCCAGCTGAGAAGGGGGCTGGGTCAAGCTGCCGCCTTTCCCTAAAAGCTCTGCTTAATCAAAGGGAGAGCAGAGCACGGGGGTTGGTTGTTTTTAATTTCCTAAACCCTAAGGGTGGCCCCCAGCCAAGGCCTCCTGGCGATGGAGGGGATAAAGTTCCCTGAGCCTCCACTTGCTCACCGCGGCTCTGAACTTTGCCTGGGAGCTTGCATGGCCGCATCCTGCCTCGGGCTCCCTCAAACAGATGCTCTAGACTCAGCTTAGAGAGGCCACACATCTCCTGAGACACCCCCCCACCAATGAGCCAAGACCACCAGGTGCCTTAAGAAGAGCTCACTCTTTGGAAGAAGGTAAATTTCCTGTCGTCTTGCCTCTTTTCTTTCTTTTTTTTTTTTCTTTTTCTTTTCCCTTTTTGTCATTGTTTCCTGCAAACTTGGCATCACGGAGGGGTGGGGGCTGGGCTCAATGGATCCTTTCAAGCTTCCATCTGCAGCTTCTTCGTTTAAGGTGGGGCAAATCCTGCTCTGGGGGGTGCAGAAGCCACACCCCACTCCTGCCCCCCACCCCCCCCCAAAAAATAAATATCCCAGCTCTGCCCTTAAGCAAGGATTTAACTTCCCTCCTTGGGGCATGTGTGTTTCTTGGGAGATGCTTGCTCCCCTCCAGCACTGCAAGAGCTGAGGTTATGGGGTGCTCTGCCCTGAGCCCCCCCATCAGCCCCGCTTTCTCTGCTGAGATAGAACTTTGTCAGCAGGTTTCGGTGAGATTCTGCAAACTCCTGACTTTTCTCCTTTGCTGGTTTGCCGGGGGGGCGGAGAGGGGCTTCAACAGCAGGTGCTGCCTTTGCTTTGAAACAGGGAGCGGGGGGTCAAGAGCCTAAAAATAATCTTAAAACAGCCTCCTTGGCTTAAATGTTTAAGCTGCCTTGGCTTTTAAAATGCAAAAGGGGCTTCTTCCTCCAGTTTGCTGGTGTGTTTATGGTCTCCCAGGCGGATTTATTATCTGCAAGGCTCCAGCTTCGCAGGGGGAAGGGGCTTGTGAAGAGCTGGAGTGGCTCCACAGCTCTCCCCAGGATGGTGGAGATGGGGGGTGCATGAGGGATCTGGGGGAGAAGGTAGGTCATGGTGGGGCTGGATGGGATGAGAACTGGCCTCACTGTGGCTGAGCTGGGAGAAAAATCATCATTCATCAAAGGGAGGAAAACACCATTGGAGTGGGAGGAAAAACTTCCTCCGGACTTTTCCCTGCCCTGGGGCAGGGATTTTCCTGAGAGGACTGGGAGAGCTGTGGGCTGGGGCACAGAGTTCACCAGCCACCGGGCTTCCCCCATCGGCTCACCAGTGCAATGAGTTTGGCGTCCTCAGTCCCCTGTGGCTGAGCCCATCTTGGGGAAAGGGGGGGACAGTGACTTCCTGGAGGTCCCAGCCTCTGGCTGTGGATGGTCCTGGGTGTGCATGGGCTCCTCAGCACTTGTGTTTGGGGAATGTGAGGGACAACATAATCTTCATACTGGAGACAGCTCTGCTTTTCCAGAAAGAAGTCTTTAAAAAAAAAAAAAAAAAAAAAAATCTGCTTTGGGCAAGGGCTGGCCAGGGCAGCTTTGATGCTTGGAGGGCTCCAAAATCACCGGTGGGGAGTGAAGGGATGAGATCAACTATTCCCTTGCCCCTCCCAGCTGAGCAAAAGCAGCTTCAAGTCAACTTTCCTCATCTCATTTTGGGGCTGGGACACCGAGTTTGGGGGACTTTGGGGCTGAAGTTGCTTGGCTGACTTTGTGCTGATGTGAGACTGGGCTTGGCCTTTCTGAGCATCAACTGAAGCTGCTAAATCCACCTTTGGGGCTGAGCTGGGTCATGTACTTTTATGTCCTCCAAAGCCATCCCTGTGCCACCTGGTTTTGTAGGTGACTGGTCCACCAGCCACCTGCGTGGCTCCTCAATGGTGATTGAATTAAAGGAGATCTCACTTAAGCAACTCTTCCCACCCCCTGCCTTGGCCCAAGGGCTCCCTGAACAATCGTGAAATGACATCTTTATCATTTTTATTAAAAGCTGTACACAAGATATCACCATTAGGCTGGATGGGAGGAGGGAAGGGGAGTAGGGGGGTAATTCCCTTATGGCTCCACTCTTCTTCCCCCCTGGTTTAATTCATAGTGGTGGAATGCAAAAGCTTCCCGGAGTGTGATGAATGGTGGGAAATGAAGAATATGAAGGAGCTTTATTGAACCCATCAATCTCGGGTGAGGCTGCCATGATCAAAGGCCCAGTCTGTTTCAGCAGAGGTTACAGAGAGGAGCAAAGAGATCAGGTTTCGGAGAAAAAAGCAGGGCACAGAGGATCTGCGAAGCCAAAGAGCTCCTGGCTTGGCTCCGGCCAAAGGAGCGAGCACCTGCAGAGCAGGGTGGAGAGTGGTGGCTGTCCTGGCCAGGGATGCTGATCCCGCTGAGGTTTTGGCATATCTACCCCACTTCCTTCTCCTGGACACCAGGATTTGCAGCCTGGGCAGAAATAAGAGGGTTAACTCTTGTCTGTGCTGGAAAGAGTTCCTTCTCCCCAGCTGAAACACCCATGCCCAGTGAGGTTTCTCCTCCAGTGCGGCACCAGGGCAATAGGAGATCCTTTGGCATCCAAGCTGGAATGTCACCATGTCACACCATTGCTCATTCACCTTTGTGCTGCTGTGGCTTGCTCGATGGTGTCCAGCAGATGGCTTAGAGGCTCTGAAGCACCTTCTGATTTCTCCAGACACCTGTTTTTTTGTGGATGATGCCCAGGATGTTGCCATCCTGCTTGGTGAACCTTCCCCTGGAGTGGAACAGCATCTATCTCCTGAAGATGAGCAGGTTGGACTGGAGGATTTGAAGATCACCTGGTGCTGGGGTGGTGTTGACCCACCTTGGTCCCATACCCAGCCAGAGGCAGGCGACAAAGCCCTGTGGGTCCAGGAATAGGCGATATTCCAAGCAAGGACATGCTGGAAGGGGAGCTGACACACCACCCCAGGGAACTTGTCAGTTTGTTCTTGTCGTTGCCTGGTACAGATTCAGGCTA
>VZRU01003017.1:0-37540 GCA_013398155.1 Pedionomus torquatus
GACTCCCAAGCAATCTTACAATAATTTATATAATAATAATAATAATTTAAATAATAATAATTTAAATAATAATAATAATGACACCACCAACAATTATTATTATTAACCATATTTTTATTTTCAGCTTGCGTTAGGTTTTTATCAAGGGTGCTGGAGGGTACTGAACTAAAAATGTACAAACATAAGTAACTTGAATGAACATCTTTTCTGGTTCAGTCATCTGTAACAGCAGCCATATTCACCCAAAACTTTTTTCTGGAATGGAGGAGTTTCCAACAGACAGAAAAACCCATAGAAAATACATGAGATACAAAGTTTGAATATCTGTGAAGGATATAATTCAACATTACTGAGAGATTTGGAATTATATCACAACTGTCCTTTGACCTCACATAATAACTTGTGAACTATTTCTCTTCCAGTGTTTGCAGATGAGTTATCACTGCCTCCATCAAGTTCTCAGTTACTGTCACAGAATTGTTAAGAAAACTATACAGACAACAAATACAGCCTGTGGACTATTGAGCAAAATGGCTGAAATTCAGTAAACTAATGGCCTGCTTTACTGTATGAAGCAAGCGAAAAAAAAATAAATGCACCCAGGGTTTTCAGTAATCCACACCCACAGTCAAAGGTATTTTGCCTGGAATCAAAAGGCAAGATGCGTACAAAACACAGCAATTCAATTAACAGATTCTGGCTGCCATCTCCCTTTGAAACTCATCCTTTTGGCCTCTACACCTAGGTCACATTTCTCTCTTGCTTTTTTTTTTTTTCCTTTCTATTTTTTATTAGCAAGATGGTAGGCCTCTCTTTAAAAATTCTTAATCTGCAGGACAGGTTATAGCTGTGTGTGTAGAGGAAGAAGGCAGAGACGTGTATGGTCAGGGTAAAGCAAACAAAAAACATAAACAGCTCTGGTGTCTCTGGCCAAGGAACCTGTCAGGCTCCCACTGACCTATGGGGCATCACACTGTGAGGGGGGACAGACCAGGCAGGAAGGACTAGGGAATGCATTCCTGTGACTATAAAAGTAAAAATGCATTACAAAGAGGATTGCAATAATTTTGAAGATCTGGATGACCTGGAGTTGGGGAAAGCGGAAGAGACCAAACTAGCTGCAGTAGCAACACTATGAGCTCATGAAGTGCCAATGGAGAAACAAGTGAACAGTGATCACTAGAGGAAAGATATTCCACAGATGGTGGTGAACTCTGGCACCAGCACAAGCAATTATCACACAGAAAATAACTCAGCAGACAGTGAAAAGAGGAGTATGGTGCAAGTACTGGCTGACCAGCTTCAGCCACTAATTGTTGTATAGGGTGGATAACACGGTTCCAAAGCCAGTAATCAATGTAGGCTGCTGCTGCAAAGGGCTGATTTACTTCTGTTCTCAGATTCGAGTTTGTTTTCACTTGGTGCCCTAGGCTGATTAATGCTGATGTTTTTCTTCTCTGTATAATTTGCTGTTCACTTTAAAGGTTGTAATCCTAAAAACGACACTTTCTGAAGAGCTTAAGACACTTCCTATATCATATTAAAATGTTACTCTTATTTTCCTGACACTAAGGTCAATTTACTTCTACGGCTGGTGGGAGGAGACAGAGAATTCATCTAGCAGGATGGGGATGTGATAAAAGTGATCACACCAGCTGTTTGTCCTATTGAGTTACTTCATTAGCATGAGCTTGTGCTAAGAGGCTGATATGACAGAGAAAACATCTTTTCCAGACTCCAGATACATCACTGGTGTACTTCCCAAGGAACAGCTATGTAGAAATAAAAGCTACTGATTGCACCTAGGAAATCAGTGAGTTAACGCTATCCTTGAGCATCTGAGTCTAGGAAAGAGCATGCTCAGAAAATCATTGCAAAAATCCCTATAGTTCTGTTAAGATGTTTGTGCTGATCAGTCATGCACTCCGGACTGGGAGGACTGAAACTGCAGAGTACTCACACTATGATGCAGGTGCTGCTCTGGACTACCAATGCTGGTATGTTCCACCTGCAGGAGCTAGTCAGGCAAACAGCCTTAAAGCAGGCTGAGGGAGAGGGGGAGAGTCTGTAAGACACAAAATTAGCCTGGATGACTTGAGACAAAGAGAGGACCAAAGCTCTCGTAACTCTAGAGGGTTCAAGGGTTGAGGTCCTTCTGAATGGTCTGTGGCCAGCAGACAGCTCTTGGTCAAACCCTCTCACAGCCAGAGCTTGGGCCAGTGCTTTTCACGGTCCAGGGTGAAGAGGCATCTCTTCTTCCATGAAGACTTCACCAAGATAACCCCACTTTTAGCATCTGAAAATATATTCCTACTTTTTCATGAACTTTGGTTGACATTTAAACCTTAAGCCATGCAAACTGAGGAGCTCCTAATTATAGTGAGATCTTTTTGTGGTGCTGCTATATCATAGAAAACACCAGGTACCTTGCTGCCTTGGTAAAGCCTGAAAGCAATTTATTATTATGCTTTCTACTGATGATGTAAATATTTGTTGCCATTATATTAAAACGTGTTTTTTCCAATCTCTTTCCTAGTAATTTCTTTAATCCTTACCAACATTACTGCTCAATATATGCATTTGGTATATTCAGGGACTTTATGCTGAAGGAGTCAGCAGTGATTTCAGGTGCCTCTATTTTGGGGGCAGATAGCCTGAACTCACTTCAAAAATAGCTTGCAATTTTTCAGAAGGGGCTGACAATCAGCCTCCTTTAAAGTTTCACATGCTACGCATTCAGAATTAGGCTTTACCTTTTCAGGGAAGCAATGTGACACTAATGTATTTTACTTCCTATACAGGGACCACTTTGCACAGGACTGCATTAATTTGAACTTATGGGCTGTATCTCCACAAATGAAATGTCCTTCTTGAACATTTGTTGGTGCAGAAATATATCTGCGCAAATGTTTTAAGAAATGTAAAAATGATACTCAAATTCTCCATGCCCTAATAATAATTTGTTGTGCAATCTACTGGGATAATGAACATGCTTTTTTCAGTCTTGACACAAACCGCTCCTGTCTTCCTCAGTATCCTCTGTTTTAGAATGATTGCTATTTTTCACATTTCAGCTGCTGAAAAGTTCCTGTGCAGTATATAACTGTTTTTTTGCTTAGTCACAGATTATTATAGTTCAGCTGGAGCTCCTGTACAGCTGGGATCTCACTTTTACCATATTCCTATATTTAAGTAAACAAGATGTGCAGAAGTGTGTTTTAAGAAAGTACCAGCAGCATTTCCAAAATATTGTCCTTCCCGTGTGAAGTATGAAATCACCCCTTTCTTTCTCGCAAGTGCCAGGTTAAATAGCAGGTGATTCAGCATGACAGGGACACAATTGGTTGAGGGGCTGGATTTTTTTTGCAGCAGCTCTAAGTGAGCATAAATCCCATAGCCCCTGAAAGAGGTAAGCAAACACCACTGCAGAGGTGAGCTGCAATCTGAGTGACTCTCCCCTCCTACAGCTACTTTCGTTTCTGCGCTGTGGGAACAACACAAACACAGTTTTCTTCCCAGCTGTCATCCACGGCTGTGGTGAAACCCATTGTTATAATGGGCAGTAAGTGTTCACATTTGATTGGCTTACATATTTTTATCTGCAGTCTCAGTCCCCATCTAACTGTAAGCTACTGGAGGCAGTGAATCAGTGTGATTTCTGAGTGGTTAAAGCCATTTGGATTTCAGCCTTGTGCCCTGTGACTTGCTCAGGGTGTCCATAATTGGCTGGCAAAGCCTGGCCTGTCATCCCTTATTAGTTAAAAGGGATTACAAGCACAATACTTCAAAGGGATAGCTGAGGCAATGATGAGGGGTAACTGGCTGTGATTATGCCATGGACTGCAGCAACAGAGCTCAGGGTGTTGCCACTGAGTGAACAATGCTGCTGTGCGGTAGGAACCACAGGCTTTGGATGACGTCTTGTTGAAGTGACTGAGGCCTCTAGACAGAAGGATGTAGAAGAGCTGTGATCAATGCTGCTGTGAATGCCATGTGCAATTCTTTTTCTAACAAGTCTCCTTGTGGGTCTGAGTAAATCTAAGATGTAGGATTTTGCAGTTATATAGTACCTTGCCTTCACAGAGGTCCAAGATGATCATCATAATACCATACCCTCTAACATATCCCTGAGTGCGCTCTGTTGTATGAACATCAAGAGCCTAAAATTAAGAGGGGAAGAGGAATTGAGTAGTTGCGCTTTGATCTGTTCTTCTCAGGAATGTGCAATGTACATTATAGTTGAGATGATTTTCCATGCAGCAATATCAACTTCTCTGTTGTTAACTTCCACATTTTGCCTGAGCAGAGACCCATAAGTTCTTCATGAGATGATTTTACTTTCCCATCCATCAACTGGATCCAAAAGTAAGAATATCTCTCTAGAAAAAGGAAACTCTATTGCCAGTTTACCATTAAGGTGCAGGGCACTGAGGTGGGATGGAACCTGGAAATGACAGACCTTACACAGACATGCTGTATATCCTGCCATCCAAACAGCTGCAGTGGGACACAAGAGTGGATGAAGAAGGAGAAGACGGAAGCTGAAGCATAGACATAGTTGTACTCATGGAACAAATGATGAGATTAGACCTGTGGTAACATTAATAACCATTTCTGAATGGCTCTTGAATATCACTGAGACAAGGAGTCAATATCATGTACTATTAACTTTCTTATAATGTAAATTACAGATGGTAGCTAGATACAAGGGAAATTATAAATTTTTAGATAGATAGGAAAAGAAATCTTGCTACAGCAAGGGAAACAATGCAGGAAATTTAGGAAATTTAGAACAGCTACTTTTTCCACTTCCGCTTGCAGACCTCTAACCTGCTTTTCCAAAAGCAAACATCTTCCCATGATCTTCATCTGCCATAGCGACTGCAGCAGCCTGGTTTTCAATGGGAAAAGATATCTTAGAAACACCAGTCTGACCAGCTGAGGCATTATCATCACTAACTACAGATGCTATAAGTAGCTTAACATCCAGCTCTGAGAATAATTTACTCTCTTTCTTGTGAGAACCTGGTTACACTTGATGGAGAAGAGTTACAGTGCTAAATGGCAAATCTTTGAGGCAGAGCATGCTTGGATATTGTTCATATTAAGGAAATCGGTTCTTAGATGCAGAAACTGTATTCTTGTATGTTGCTGTATCCCTTCCTCACTCTCTTGGAGATGCTTTTTGTCATGCTAGTAGAGGAGTGCTTGGGCTAGCATATGTCCTGGTGCATGGTACATGATGGAGTCCCCTATAAACCAAAGTCACCACTGAGCTCTATCTTTGCCCCACAACAAAGTCCAATATTTGGGAGCTGCATGGATCCTGGTCTGTTTGTACAACCTACTTAATAGTGACCTCCCTTCCTCTTACCCACACAGTCCCCTATGTTTGTGAGATGTGTAAAATGGTGCTGGTCAGGCTGGTGGATGCATACCACACTTGTACTGTCCTTTCTGGAGAGTGAATGACCATCTAGAATGCAACGTGCATTACACGCCAGACTTAGTTTGCAATATCCACTGGAATCAGCATCCATATAAATTCATGCTGTCAAAGTTCCAATCTGTCTTTCTGTTATTGTTGTTATAAAGTGGATTTTTTATAAAATGGAACAGCAAGTAGGAGAGGCAAACTTCCACTCTCAAAATGGACAGTGTGGTCTGCATGCTATACAAGAGAACAGTTTTACAAACATGCTATCCTGCTATTAATCGATATATAAAGCAAGTAAATAAACATTTTAAACTAAACTACAAGAGTGTTGCCTATTCCCAAGCTATAGAATAAAGTATAATCACAACAAATCTTGCTTTTCTAACAGCATCAGAAAGAAAGAACTGGAAACTCATTTTCAAAGATTGTTAATCCAAAAACTATTCTGACACACCACACACCCCCTTGCCTTTCTTCCTTTCTGTCCTTTGTGTCCCACAGCATATGGAAAGCATTCTGCCAGGCAAGGGAAGAGGAGCAATTGCAAGTGCCTTCATCCATGTGAGCAATCTCAATGAACTAAGCACTGAACCTAGTAATGCACGGAGCTTTTTGACAATGATCAATTGGAGCAACAGCAAATTGTGCACAAGTTTTACAGTGTTTTTCCCTGATGAGAAGAATTTTGACATTAGGAGGCTCAAGGCATGGAAGACATCCCACTGTTACAGGGGTAAATGTTAACTGCTTTCACTTTGAGCACGAATGCTCTACATAGCTTTGAAATGTATGGGGACATGTCCAGGGTCCTACAACAGAATTGTAACTGTTTTTCTTTCAGGTCTTTCATGATCTCTCCTAACTCATCCTTTGTCTCCTGTGAGAGATGGACCCTGTGCTGGCTCCTTTTGACACCTGGTTTAGAAGGACAAGATTGCCACTGACTATGGAATCAGTAAAACTTCCTACAATACCTGAATGGATGACAAGGGCCTTTTGGGAAGCCATGTTAGAGTATTTCTCACACCTGACCTAGCTTACAAGACCAAGCAGGGTCATAGAACTTGTTCATAGCACCAGAAGGCTGTCTGGAGGACATTTCACAATCCCCTTAATAATGTAAATTCATGAAAGATACATTAGTGCTATGAGAAAATTAGTCTCTAGTCTTACAGCACATCTGGCAAAATCTCAGAGTTAGCTTAACAGCGGTCTAAAAGAATGACTCAAAATAATATATATATATATATGTATATATACATATATTTTTAGTAAATAATATATGTGATGTATAAGACACAAGGAAGCTGTGTCTAATAAAACAAAAACCAGACAATGGTGGAAGGGTAATATGATCAAATAAGAAACAACATCCAAATAATATCAGACCTAGTTCATCCATCTGGGCTATTTTCCTATTTTGTCACAGTACTTGATTTCATTGTGATGCTTATTCTCCCACAAGGCTTTTTCTTTAATATCTTTCTGGAATCAGCTGTAGTCAATACAGAGAGCCCCGTCCAAAGAAGCAGTTTTAAAACTTGGCCTTGCTTTTACAGGTCGTCAGGCAGCCATTTGATATCACAAATAAGCAAAGCTTCAAGATTTTAATCCATAAATTGAATCATATTTGAGGTATTATGAGGTTGATAGATTCCCATAATATATACTCCAGACATACATTTAACACCTGCTTGCATTTCTTTGCACCTTTTCGGTAATAGCGCATGGGAATGTGCAACAAATACCATGGTTATGGTTGTGGTAATGCCAAACTGAAACATGTCCCTGGAAATATGCCAGTTTCCTGACTCATTGGGTAACCTGATGCTGGGAATGATTATTTTTTTTTTAACCAGACTAGATTGACAGGTACAACTCTAGGGAGTAGGAAGAAGTAGAGAAAGGGCTGTTCTATTTTGAAATGCAGTGTGTGATCCACTTTCAGAGTGGGTCTGGGAATTTGACAGGTTCTCTTTTGATGCAGATGCATGAGACTTTGACAATGCCCTTGAGCTCTGTACTGTCTTCCCACAACAGGTTTGGCTTATGAGGTGGACTAAAAGAATAAATTAATCCCATGTTAATGAGAAACCAGTGGCTGATGGTGCATGGAAGCATGTGGAACTGATGCTCTGTAGAACCTGATCAATTCAACTTATGATTATGATGGAAATGATGTTTTGATACAGTCATTTTCCCCTTAGTGCTGTGTTCCTATGTTAAGGTAATTTTGGTTTTCTTTAATATAATTCAAAATGAAGGGACTGAATGTGTCCAGGTGATGGTCTCTTTAATATTTTGTTCTTTTCTCTCAAGGAAGGTCTTTGAAAAACATATCCAGGGGCAGGAATTCTGGTGAGGAAAGGCACAAAGATGAAGTTTGATTACAACTCTCCCCTCTCCTTCCAGCTTCATTCTCTCCTACCCTCATCCCCACTAACCTCATAACATTTTCCAGGAAAGCTGATGCTGAAAACATGCTCATGAAAACATACAGTCCTTGCAGAGAACTTCAGCAGAAGAGAGGGATTAATGCAAATTATATTTTGTTTCACTGTGAATAGTGAGTGATTTTTCATCCCTTTTTGGGCAGCAAGAAAACAACATGCAACACCTACAGGAGTCAAAGTCTGCTTCCTTCTCCTTTGTCCCTCACCTGGATTTCAGGGGAAATTTCAATGCAAAATGCATTGAATTTCTAGTCCCTTACACTGGAATATCTTATGCTGATAATAATAGCAATCTCAAAATATTAGTTATTAAGAATCACTCAAAAGTAGAGACAAATCACTGGTCAAAATAGTATTTAGAATAAAAACACCTGTTCCTGGTCTACAGAGAGGAATAAATATAAGCAATTATGTGTACAATTGAAAGGTGTAGCTAAGTATTATTACTGTTATTTTTGCAATATACAAATTAATGACAATATTCACAATTTGCAGGTTTTACTACAGTCAGAATTTCTAATCATAGTATTAATTGTGGATATTATTTTAAATGAGAAAGAAGAAATCATAAGACTTTTGGTCATTCTGAATAATTTATTTTCTTCCTTAATATTTATTTAGCAGTCAAAAGATTTGCTCAAGAAACATATGCAGCAAGGGCTACTTAATTCAATTGTTGGTTGTGCTATAAATGAACAAGTCATTTCTTTCCTTAAGGAAGATGAAGCAGAGAATAAACTATATACATCAGGAAGTGAATGAGAATTTAGACAAAAGATAATGAAACTTGAGATAGGAGTGATGAATTACAGAACTCTATGTCCTGGAGGAGAACCGTGTAAATCAGTGATTTTTTTTCAGTTTACTGACATTTCTGAAAAATAAGGAGAAAATAATTGTTTCAAATTAACGTTAAATGTGTTGTTTATCTGGAACAAAAAAAAAAAAAAAAAAAAAAAGAAGACAAAATATTTTTGCACATAAAAATATGAATGCAAAAGCCTTGCATTCGTTCAGAAGCTAGAGGGTTTATTTTGAATTTGAATAATAGTGTTGTATATCTTACCAAATTTAAAAAAGAGAAACCAATCTTAGAAATAAACACTTATTTGTAACTGAAATCGCATTTTGTATGACAATGAATACACATCTGGCTTTCCTGGTCTGTCAGATGAAGTTTAGAAGAAATGACTGAGGCTAAGTTCTGTCTTTTCCTTTTTATTTAAAAAGATACAACTGGACAGCAGCCATAAAGACCTTTATACTAGTTCTTTTACAGGTATGTAGGCCAGCATTTAACTAGGCAGCATTAAAGTCCACAATTTTTAAGTATTTTGAGATGAGCATAAATTCTGACCGTATTTCAAAAAGCTGCCTTATCAACTTATATTACTGCTGTTTTAATGTGAGAATTTAACCTTGTAAAGAAAAGCTAGACAAAAAAATTAGACAAAGTGGGCTCAGTTTCATCAGTCACAGAGCTAAGAGGGTCTGTAACTTCCCTGTAAGACAGCATGCTAAGATTTGGGCTGTGGTACCTCTCAGTCTTTAAGTATTACCGCTTTAGCCAGCTGAGACCCAGTCAGTGCTTGCTGTATTAACTGGAAATATTCACATAGATATCAGTGGTCTTGAATCAACTTCAGAAGAGGTGTTGATTCAAAGAAATACTACCTGATCCCTGCAAACTGAGAGACAGAAAGTCCAGGGTGAGGGGCTTTGCAATTTGAGGCCTCCTTACAACCTTTCTGAGAGAACTTAATTCTTCTAAATATCAGATATACATGAAATGAAAGCAAAATATATGCATATTTGGCTCACATTACATATAGTAATCTATCCGTTAGATATCTATGTATTACAGCTAAACCATCATCTGGAGATTGTACAATTGGGGATATTTGCAAGTGAGAATTAAGACAAGTAACTGTAAGGGAAAAAAAAGGAAGAAAAGAAAGTCATTGCCTTTCAAAGTCAAATAAAAATTTTCTTCCTGCCACTGTAAGTGGCATCTACGTTTTAGATAATTGTATGCATTAATAAGGTCTCCTCTAAGCCTTCTCTTCTCCAGACTAGAGAGTCCCAGCTCTCTCAGCCTTTCTTCATCAGGGAGATGCTCCAATCACTCCATCATCTTTGTTGCCATACACTGGACTCTCTCCAGTAGTTCCTTGTTTCCCTTGAACCAGGGAGCCCAGAACAAGAGGCAGTATTCCAATTGTGGTCTCACTAGTGCAGAGTAGAGGGGGAGAACGACATTCCAGGACCTACTGGCCACACTCTTCCCTATGCAGTCCAGGATTCCATAAGTCCTCTTGGCGACAAAGGCACATTGCTGGCTCATGGATAGTTTACTACTTACCAGAACCCCCAGATCGTTCTCCTCAGAAGTGTTTTGCAGCAAGTCCACCCCTAACGTGTACTGGTGGTGCCTGGCATTCTTCCTCCCCAGGTGCAGGATCCTACTCTTGCCCTTGTTGAACCTCAAAAGGTTCTTCTCTGCTCAGCTCTCCAGCCTGTCCAGGTCATGCTGGATGACAGCACAGCACAGCACTCTGGAGTGTCAGCCAGCCCTCCCAGTTTGGTATCATCAGCAAACTTGCTGGTTACAGACCTCCAACTTGACCCTGCTCCATTAGTTACAACTCTCTGAGTTCTGTCACACAGCCAGCTCTCAATCCACCTCTCTGCCCCATCATCTAGCCCACATTTCCTCAGTTTCCTAAAGAGGATGTGATGGGAGACACTATCAAAAGCCTTGCTGAAGTCAAGGTAGATGACATCTGCAGCTCTCCCCTCATCCAGACATCCACTTGTCATAGACGGCTATCAGATTGGTCAAGCATGATTTTCCTTCGGTAAATCCATGTTGACCACTTCCAATGATTTCCTGTTCTTTAAGATGTGTGGAGATGACATCTAAAACAAGTTGCTCCATTACCTTCCCAAGGACGGAGATGAGATTAATTGGTCTGCAATTCTCTGGGTCCTCCTTCTTGCCCTTTTTGTAGACTGGAGCGATATTTGCCTTCCTCCAGTCCTCAGTCACCTCTCCTATTCTCCATGACCTTTCAAAGATGATGGAGAGTGGCCTAGCAATAACAACGGCCAGTTCTCTAGAGTGCTCACAGGTGCATCCCATCAGGCCCTATGGACTTATGGGTGTCTAGTTTGGCCAAGGGATCTCTAAGTCAGTCCTCCTCTACAGAGTGAAAATCTTCCTCTCTCCAGACTTTCTCCCTTGTCTCCAGGGTATGGGAGTTAGTGAAAAAATAGTTTGCAAAAAAAATGTGAATTTTATTATGAAGGACTGGGATTACCATAAGACTTTCCAATGAAAACTGTTTTTGCACTATTATTTAAACAGAGGACAGAACCTGTCAGAAAATTAGCAATTTCAGTCAGAACAAGGCTGTGAGAAAGAAATAAAATTAACTGGAAAAAATAGAAGAAATCTAACCAGTAGATGGAGGAATACTTCAATTATTTTAAGCTTCAGCCTCCATTTTAAATCTGATTTTAAAACTAGTCTCTGTGTAGTCAAGCAACTTGCAAATGAAGAAACTTAGAATAGCAAGGAGGATACTCATTATTCAATGTACAAGAAGATAAGGAAACTGATGCCAGCAAACAGAGCCAAATTACTTCCTTAGCAAATTATGGCATGATATTTAAATGAAGATTCAAGGCAAATTACAACTTTGCTTGTAATGTGAAGGGACAAACTATTCTTGCACTCCCTGTCTAACCCCAAAGTTATATGCAGTCTGGGCACGCCTTGGCTTTTGAGGCTACTATATCCTCCTTGCCAAAAGTTTTGCACTAGGCTTGAGTACAGCTATGTAAGTCTTGAAGTCACCAACTACTAGATATTGAAATGGAAATATGCAATGCAATTTTTTCTTCTATAGTGTCTTGGTCATTTCTACTGCTGTTTCAGGTGCTAAAATGAGTCTATATGGGTAATTACCACCTAAATATGCTGTCAGCTCTCCTGTCTTCATCCATGATCCCAGGAATGAGTCAGCAGTACTAATGACTTTGCCAGCACTCTTGAGAAAGTCATGTTGAAGTGGTCTGTGTCTCTTTCTGCTTTTCTTTCTGGATGCCTGCCAGTTGCTAACCTGCTGCTCCTGAACAGTGAGTGGAAAATGTTGGCATATGAGGTTAAAAATTTTAAGCGGAGACAGAAAAAAGCCACAGTGGAAAAAAGTGACATGAATAACTTGAAGTTTTCTTGCAGAAAACAGGTCTCATCTCCTAAAGATCCTTGTTAATCCATTCTCTATTGTAATAATATACTTTTCAAGGCTGCTTCTTCCTATAGCTGTTACTGGTCAGGTTTTCCAGCAGTATAGGGTCATATTTTGTCTGACTTCCACTTTGCAGATTGTTAAACTAAACTGCCTAACAATAGGATGTTAAAGTTGGGATAAATTTTAGGTCTTCCTAAGTTTTATGTTAGATTGGACCACATGATCCTTGAGGTCCTTTCCAACCTGGTATTTTATGAGTCTGTGGTTGATTGATTCAGAAGAGGGGTGTATCCTACTCAATTTTAGGTAGATACAGCCACAGATGTTTTCATTTTTGAGAATTTCAAAGAACACCTCTTAAATTTCTGGAGCACTAGTCATAAACACAAATCCTTCTAACAAGATTACTCACCTCTAGCTTAAGTAAAAAACCTCTGAAGTATATGGGGTTCCTTCCTATTACCAATAACAGTAATATTCAAAGATCTTGTAGGTATATCTGAATTACTCAAACAAAATATTTTCTTTTACACTGCAACGCTGACAAATCTTCCAATTCATGTTTATGAAGTGCCTATTATAAAAGGCTCAGTGGGGATTCAAGGTCTTTAAAAGTAATTTTTTTCATTATCAGTGAAGCACAGTGACAGTAGGAAGAGCAATATGAATTGTTATTTGTTTATCACGGTACTCAGATTTGCACAACAGGAATAATTCCACCAGAACTGCTAAATGGAAGACTGAGAATACAGATCCTAAGTCCCTGATCAAAAACAGTGGGCAAGGAGGGAGGGAAAACAAACATGATAAATCAAGAGGAGAAAATGAAGGTTAGAACTTGTACAGGTAGAGAAAAGCAGGAGACAAAAAGATTTTGTGATAAAGTAAGATGAAACATGAGTTAGTTACATCAAATGCTGCTGTAGTTTGATAAATACTGACTGAATGAGGAAGAAGATGTCTGTTTAGCCTGTGGTCAGTGCTCCATTGTCTCTCAATGTCTCCAGCATACATTACATTAGAATTATACTTCCAAAAGGTACTAACAGTGGAAAAAAATAAAAAAAAGGCAAAAGTGTACTGGACACAGAGGAAGCAGAGAATAATTGCAAAATATTATTTAAACAGTTATTCTAAAAGAATTAAATGACATTTGTATAATGGGGGCTTTAGGTGATAATTTTGTAGTGTTAAATGTATATTCTAGAAATAATAATATCTGATAATGTAAAGATATATATTTATGTGTACTTAAGACATTGAGCAGGTTAGACTGATACAAAGATACTGGCATATCCAATGAAAAAAAGTGTGTAGAAGCCCTAAAAACATCATCAGAAGGTCTGTGAAAATAGCAATGCAATAACCAAAAATACAAGAAGCATTTACATTTTAATTGTAGATATACCAGAGCTAATACTTTCACAATCTTTAAAATTAATTTCTCCGCTTTGGTACATTGGCTCTTGGGGGCTGACAAAATTTAGAAAAGCAGCATTGCGGGTGTCTTTTCAGGGAATTTTTTTTTTTTGCTAAACAATATGAACATTGTTAAACTATGATCTACTTCAATGATCCAGTCTGTAAAACACAACTGAAATTAAAATTATATGGTAACAAAAATAAAATAGTTTTAAGGATTTTTTGTTTGTTTGTTTGGTTTTGTTGCTTTTTTTTTTTTTTCCTAAGGAGCCATACAATTCTGCAGATATTAAAATGTTTTAATCTTGCTCCAGAAACTAGCCTCTCTTTCTAAATAATAATATAGATGCTATTATCTACAATTCTTAGCTGTAATTCTTGCAGTAACTTAAAGAAACTTTTGATTAATTATATCTGAGGTAATGTTTAAGCTTGTCATTCCCATACATTTTGAAAAATTTTCAGCAAGAAAAAGAAATTATCAGAGGTCCATCTTAGCTTTGAGTGATAGTCCCTACAATTATTAACTGCAATTTAGGATTTGCCTAAATTAGAATGGGGACTATTGTATCAATTTTCTTCTCATCTTTGAAATTGACAGAATCCACAAAGAAAATATCCATAGAAAGACTTTATAAATATGTCATTTTTTCCCCATCTTTGTTGACTTTTAAGGTAGATCTATTGAAGATGAAGATTATTTATTTATCTGGAACTATATCTTTAAAAGTAAGTTTGGAAAAGTTACCATGGTATTGTGAAATTAAGCATCTGAGCAAACACAAAGTGGAAACAATGTTTTGTCAAACTTTTTATTCAAATTTATTTGCTCTTTTGAGTTTATAATCAGCTTGTGAATATGCTTTGATTTAAATAAATGTGATAATTCAAAATTATTCAAGGGTTTTGTGCAGGTAGATTTCTTCCTATCAGCAGCTCAAAAAATGTGTTCACTAGAGTGTCACATATCATATATACCTGAGAACAGAGTGGATCTGCATCCAGTGCTACAAATCTCCTTGTGTACATGCAGCAGGTTGGTATCGGACAGCGAGATAAAGCAGGTCCCTTGCAATTCCATTGAATGCTGAAATCAGATTTCTCCTACCTGGAGTTAAGATATCCAATCAAGACTCCTGAACCACAACACAGGAATAGTGTGAGACTGTGTGAAAAGCTGAGCATTTCCATTTTTAAAGAGGAGGAGTCCACTCTATAAATGAGAAAAATGCAGTAACTGGTACCTCACGGTCTGACTCTCCCCCTTCAGAATGCAGCCTTGAAACACAACTGGCACAAGAGTCGATAATGTTTATTGATTTAGCAACAAACTGCTAAGAAACTAAAAAATAAAAAAGTCAATAACCTAATTAAGTAATGGACACACCACTGTTATCAATTTAGTATTATATAATTTTGCACATCATTATATGTAGTTACAAAGCTGTTATTTATCACTCTAAAACCTCACTAATTGCACACAGCTTCTATTAACATACAATTCTGTTGCCCTCTCCTCCCCAGAATTAGAATTAGGATGCAATTCTGTTCCTCTTTGGTCCACCTTCCTACATGAAGCTTTCCAGGCTCAGAACTGTTAGAGAGTCCAGGAGGTTGTCCATTGGGGTTCCCTTTGTCAACCTTGTGTGCTTGGGTCTGCAGGTCCACAGCACTGCTTGCTGTAGATGTTTGCATCCCTACCATCAGAAAGTCTACCCACCTTTGTTGTCTGGTTGATTTTGCATCTTATTCTCCACTTTCCCCTATATCCACACAAACATTTTCATTGCTCTTCTATTTTTCTCCCTGGTCTCATCAGAAATACGTAACGTCACTTTTTCCCCACTGATTCTGATTTTGTTACATCTGTAACCAGATTTGGCATTTTGGCTACCCTTATCTGGGAAATCTGCATCTTAGATGATTAACTGACTCCCCAACTACCCTTCTCTTTCTGTATTTGAGAATAAAAACCCACCTGCTCCTGTGTAGCTGCTTAATTACATATCATTGGCCTTGATATGGTCACCGAAGTCCCCTAGTTTCCTGCAGACAACTGCATTATTTATGGGACCCAATATTTCAGTGGGATTTCTTGCTCATGACAATAAAGAAAAACAGCAAAAAAAACATATTCTCAACTTAGTGATTCATACATGTTGTTTTGTTTACTTTCAAAGTACATTACACATTTGCTGTAGCGCTCCTCTCTTTTTTCTTTTCTTTCTTTCCTAGTTGCATTTTTTATTGATTTGATCTTAAATATAGGCTTCAGGATCTCCTTCTCTCTTAGACAGTGACATGAATCAGACCTTAACAGCTGAAACATCTTCCTGATACCTCTGGCATCTCCACTGAGACTTCTCCACTGTTGACAGCTGCCTAAGAATCAAGCGTGTGAGAGTGTGTGAAGTTGTTTCATGGACACAAATGCAGCTTTATCACCCTTGGTTAAACTTAAATGAAAAACAGTTCTTAGAAGTGGCAGCAATCCAAAGGAGGAATCTAGGCAGTGTACAGACATTTTGAGACAGAGAAAGGTGGTGATTCTTTAAAGGATGAGGATCAATCCTACTCGGCAGACCTTTTACCACACCGAATGTAGAAAATTTTCTCTACCCACACTCTGCTAAGGAGAGTAAATAATTTGGTACAAAGAAGATGAAAGTGTGGGACAATCTGGGCAATATGAATAGATGAAGCTACATATTTGGCTCTTGTAGACCTCAGAGGTGCAGTCCCTGCTGCGATTTATCTGAATTGTTGAGGTTTTATTTACTCTTTAACGAGTTCTAGTGCACGCATATCACTGTCAATGCTGATGAGTGCCATGCAATAGTATGAAGCCCCTGATAGTTGGCAGAAAGCAGTACAGTTGAAATGGAGCCATGTTTCCCCCCTATAACTTCTGCAGCCACATTTCAATTTTATGCCTCTGTGATCATGCAGTGCATTGAACTAGAGAATAATTTTATCATCTACTAATGTCTTTTGTTACTTATTTAACATCTTTAAGAGGTGGCAAACACTTAAGTGACAGAAAAGGAACCACCTTCTTAAAACAAACCTTATTCCAGACAAAAAAGCATACAGTTGTTCTGGTGTGCTTAGTGGGGTTATGTATTGCCATATCTTGTTGTTTCACTGCAGTTGACAAAAATGAAAAACAGAAGCCATGACATTTCTTCTAAAGGAAAGGAGATTCCTTGTATCATTTGCTACTTTGGGTTAATTTTTCCTTAACATTTCATAGAGTATTTAAAGTACCTGAATAGCTTCTGAGTGTAATCAGCATTCCATGTAGCTAACCCACTTTGTAGCTAACTCCGTCTTTCTTGCATTTGTATTTCTTTTGCTTTTTCATTATTCATCAACATGTCCTGCTCCAGAGCATTACTCTACATTCTATTTTAATTAAATGCTGTATTGCTGTTAAGAACAGATTCCATCGCCTTTGTACTGATAAACATAGATGTGCTTCATTTAAAATCTGAGTCAAAGTACTTGAATTCTTTGTCTCTTGAGAGCTTCTGAATATTACTGAAGCCAAATATTTTCCACAGAAAACTTCAAGGAAGTTCAAAAAAGGGAAAAATTACACTCTGTTTCCTTTGCAATTTCTCCCTTTTCCTTTTCCTTCTTCTTCTCCTGGGGGATTAAAGAAAAAAGAAGGTAAAGGATGGATTGGGATTTTTTCTACCACCATGTGACATCAGAGACCTAAACTTTTCTCTTGTAACATGATAATATCTGACTTTCAAGATATTTGTACAACTTTTTTGATTCTTAAAGGCTACTTAGGGGAATGAGTACTTAAATTCAAGGAGTTAAACATCATAAATACTTTCAAAACCATGTGAACATATCTATTTCTGAAACCCACATTGCCATTTCTTTATATTAGTCTTTCACTCAGGGTATCCAATTTATTGCATAGTGATAACAGCAATTCCTCATCTTGGGAGTGGTTAAATATAAATTCCTGTCTGTGTTTCTGACACCTCCTCAAAATTGTGGTCATATGTAACACTTTCAAGACATTGCAAAGGTCTTTCAATAGCCAATGTCAGGCTCTTAAATATGTGACCTCTATGACTTCTATGCTAGCCACAGTTAGTGACAGATGTGACTTATTGTCAAAGATGTCAGCCAATGCCGAAAGCTTTGTGTTTGCTTTGAAGAATTTGTGTTTCTTTCATTAGTTCCCTTTGGGAGTCTCCAAACAAAAATTGAATGTTTTAGAATTTAATTTTTAACTGAAGTCTATTTTCTCCGTGTCAGTCATACACCGTTTCTTGAAAGATGTAACAATTCTGAAGAGATTGGACTACTAAGCAATGAAGAGATTGCTTGAAACTAACAGTAGTAAGTCAAATGCAGATATTATTATTATGGCATCTCAAATGAGCTTACAAGGCTCAGCAGTGTCTCCTTGTGCCATGGCACATACAAGATAAAATAATGCATATGCATGATTTGATAGACACATGTTTTCTCACTCAGTGCACACTGCCAGTGTTGAAAGCTAGCCAATATATTTTATCTTGCTTACTTGAAGGTTACTTAATGCATACTATACAGAACTCCGACCCTGCAACAAACACAGGCCTAAAGCTCACAACTGATAAAGCATGCGTGACAGAATCGTTATGTAAGGCATGAAAAACATGACTGATTAGAAATATTCCAATACAGCAACATTTCCAGTATTCTGCAGACCTGGAAACTGATCAAGAATCCTCAGTTCTGATAGATATTTTCTAACAAGATATCTACAGCATACAAACAGAGCTTTTCATTATCATCAGGTAGTACTATGACTTAAAAGGCAAGTAAGTTTTAATACATGAACTAAATGGTTAAGTATTTCTTCATGTATATGCAGAAAATGTAATATTAACAAAATGAGCCTGGGCTACTGGGAAGAATAATCTTTTTATCTGTACTTGCATTTTTTTTTTTTTTTCTAAAGTCTTTCATTTCTTGAAGACACTGCTTACCAGCCAGCTAGCTCAGTGAAAATCAGAGCTAGCCAGACTGCTAAATGGCTCTCATTTGCTCCCTGTAAAGTCTTCCTTTCATTTATCACCAGTGAAGAATTTTTTTGAGAAGCTGCTTTGTGCTGCTTCAACATACGGTAGGCTTAAGTCACTGTGACGGAGAAAATACAAACATCTCTAGCAAAGAGTTGGTAACATGCATAAACTGTAATCCTGATCAAACTAACAAACTAATCCATGTGTGACAGAACTATAAATAAGATAGCCTGGGAATTTTTCCCCAAGGAGGAATTAAATTTTGAATTAGGCAGTACAAAATAATAAAACCAGACAGGGAACTTAAAGCAAGTCTGATGTCCAGAATCAACTTCTGCTTATGTTAAGCTTCCTGAAGGAAAACTTTTCTGTACTTGCGGTATAAACTTTTTTTCACAAGAACTGAGCTTGATTTCCTGTTGGTAGAAATAAAACATAGGAACTATATGGTAGTATAAGTTACTTTTCTTTATATGACATGTGGTCTTGAACCAGTTTTGAATCAGAACAAAACCTGGTGAAGAGCATTACGTGACAGAAATGTGTGTTGGTCTTTCATTATGGCAAGTTAAATTAAGCAAAATGTTACAGTAGTGACCATAAAAAAATCAAACCCACATGAGAGGCTGGTTTTGTAATCCATATTCTAATCAAAAACTGTTTGAAATTACTAGAGAGCTTCTTGATGCTTTCAGGAGGCTTTGACTAAAGTCTGTGAGGTAGGTCATCATTACTAAATTTCTTTCAGGATGCAGCACACAACAGAGTAGGGTAGAATAGAATAGAATAGAATAGAACAGATTTCAGTTGTAAGGTACCTACAACAATCTTCTAGTCCAACTGCCTGACCATATGCAGCATATAAATTACCCAATTCAAAAGAAATCCTGCAGGGGTTTTGAACAGAAAAGACTAGCTCACCAAGGAGAATGGTGCCATACATCTCTGGGTCCCACAGCACAGGCAATGAATGCTTTCCAGCAGTGGTGGCTGCAAAGTAGAAAATAAAGCAGACCCAACCAGGACTCCAGCTGATTTGTAATAATTATGTTGCCTATTTCTTCTCAGTTACTTAATGAAAAACTACATACTTACACATATTTCTTTTGCCACATTTCTCATTCTTAATTGTACTCTCTGAAGTTGGTTATTAATTTGAGGAAGATACAATTATCCAGCAATGCAGGGGTCCTGCAACTTCTTTAAAACTCAATTTTATTAGAAAACAATAAAGTTAAACTGATGATCCTGAGGGGAAAAACAAACTGAAACAACAGCAAAAAAAACAACAACAAACAAACAAGCAGAGAGAGCTATTACTGGCAGTGCTACGTCTTTACTGGTTTGGACTAGCTGAGAGAGAAGAGATGGAGCTACGTAAAAATAATAACAGGATAGACCTAGAGTCAGAGATTTTAATTGAATGGCAATTGGTAAAGTGGTCAAACTCTCTTCTCATAAGCAGCCACATGGCCTTTCTGTTCAACAGATGGTAAGTTTACATGCAGGCATGACAGGTTGCATCACCCATCTCAAACACATGGATTGCTGTGCTTTGCTGCACTCATTGAGATGTGTGACTGAAAAGAAAGCCAACAGTTTGGGAATGTACTTTCTTCTTTGGCTCATAATTTTCCTTTAGTCACTCATTCATACCAGCTCCTTACCTGCGTATCCCAGAGACTTTTGGTGGTTGGATAACAGTGACAATAAGAACAATCAGCCTAGTGACATCCACTTCCTGTAACAACCAGTTCTCACTTGGAATATGTGCAGGCTGAACCCTCAGGAAATTCAGAGACAAGTGACTGTCTCCTAACTTACTGAAATTGTTCATGCAAGTCAGAGTTTAGCACCTGACTCCATTGTATTAATTTGAAGATATTTCCCTTATCTAAATGTACCAGGTCATATAAAATTCCACAGGCTTTCTAAAACCTCTCTTTAGTGTCCACCTCTGAGGAGTCTTGCCTGATATTTATCAGCCTAGATTATACACGTAGGCACAAGACTGATCATCTCCCTGGGATGCCTTTACAGGCATCAAAGCAGATAATATCAACAATTTCCTTTTATTCATCAGAGTGGTAATTAACACTGTTCTGACAGAAGAAGAAAACAACACTCTTTGTTGCCCTGATACGCTTACTGAGAAAAGGTAAATTTGTTTACTCCCTCAGTCTGTCTGGTTACTGGGGCCAAGGCAGAGACAAAGACATGAGCAGAAACCACCTTTCAATTCCAGATTCCATGTCCAGATAACTCACACAAGGCTTGATGGCTTTTATTCTTTTCTGTGGATAAATAATCCAAGCCACTAGCTGTCTATTATTGGTTTTGACTTGTAGTACTACAAAAAAAAAAGAAACAAAAAAGTACCAGTGGTAAGATTTAAAAATATATTTATTGACACAGCATAGAAACACATGAAGAGCTAGATCTCTTCTTATGCCCACATCCATGGCTAAAGATCAATATGAGCAACAGTAGCTGTCTCTCCACCTCAAACACCCTGAAGAATGGAAGAGATCTGCTACTTGGTCTGAAAGTCAACAATTCTGGTTATTTTTAGATCACATTGGCAAAAATTCAAAAATAGGCCCTCAGAGAGAATAGGTTTTGCAAGATAAAGTTCAGTAAGGTGAAGGGTGAAATTTAACTTCAGTTTTTTAATTGTCATAATCAAACAATATTTATGCTCTTGGGTTTTCTCTTTGTAGCTGCATGCGCATACAGTACCAACTAATTTTTTGCAGCTTGTGAATTGTAAAATATCTAGTAATTGCTTGATTTTTACAGAGGATCTGTGCACACTGTTCAGACTTGTGCAAATTCAGCCAGATGTTTCAAAGCATCAGAGTGGACACATCAAAATATATCTCCTATCAAGTTGCTATACCTCAACAATTTGACTGAAATCCTTTCAAATCAAAGAGAAATTTGTGTCTATAAGTGAGCCTTAAAGTTTGTACAAATAGAATAAATATAGCTGAGACACTGAAATACTTAAATTGAGAGTATGTAGTAATTTTTTGTAACTCCAGGTTGAGGGACATATATAGAAAAATTGAGTTGCCCACTAAGAAATAAAACATTGCATTTCTTTATCATTAATAAGAAATGTAACTTAACAAATGCTGAAATAATGATTTAAGTAATTCCAGCACCAGAACACCTGAAACTAGAGGACATTACACACAGGTCCATTTTCATCACTTTGGCAGTGTCAGGTGCGTGTGAATTATATTTACATATTCTTTAAAGCTGATATGATATGCTAGAGCTCTGTGCACTGGATGCAAAAGAGGTCTCAGAGGGTCAAGGAAACTAATCTTTTGGAGGCAAAGCCTCTTTGAATATTCACTAGAAAGTGGACCCAGATTTGGGTGGCTGAGGAAAGTCTGATCGTAACACTTCAGTTCATCTGCTGTGATGTAAGCCACTTTGACCTTCCCAGGAAAGGGGATTAAGAATTTGTTTACACATTTTTCCAAATGACACAGAAAGAGGTAAGCTTCCAATAAGCCCTCCAATCTAAGGGGGCAACAGGGTATGAGAAGAAAAAAGAAACCTTTTTTTGAATCTCTTTGAAGTTGTTAAGAGGTTTCAAATGATAGAGGGTAAAGGTGGGTCAGTGGGCAGGGTTGAGAGAAGGTGATCAAAGGTGGAAATTAAAGCATTTCATCATGTAATTCTAAAATTTATTACATTAATAACATCACTGCACTGTAGCAGTAGATATTATATGTCATCTTAGAGTAGCGTGGAGAGGGAGGAAATTTGGCAAGGGCAATAGTCAAGCCGTATTGCAGAAATGGTCAGAGATGTTCATTGGACAGAGAAAATGGACTTCAGCTACTGCAGGCCTGCCTGAGAGTATCTATGTATTCAGTTTATTCAGTTTATCTGATCTGGGAGGAAAAGTGCCTAAGGCAAGCCTGACAACACTTAAAACTGTGGAGAGGTAACCTGATTTGGCAAACTTGCATGCAGGCTCCTAGTCTGAATACTTTTCTTTATCAGTCTGATTTTTAGTTTTGTGATATGTCCTAGCAAGAAGTATTACTTCATAACCTGTTCTGAGCTACAGGTGAGCATCTTTGATACTTTTGTCTTCAGCTGACGAATTTTGGAAATGCTTGATAACGGGCTTGCAAAGGTGGTTAGGCTGGTGGTCAAGGGCTGGACTAATGTCTCACCCAGTCAGTGAAAGTCTCAAGTACCTGGGAAGCTCTCTTTGTTACATAGGAGCCATTAATCTCATCAGCCACTAGAGCATTTTTCACTTGGATATTCCACTTTTACATATACTTTGCATGTTCTCCCATGTGAGATTAAACTTGCTGTCATGTTATAATCAAATGTTGCAAGTTCCTGAAAAGAATATTACTTCAGTAGTAATGTGTAGCCCATAGTGGGAATGCCACCATTTTGTGCTATTAAGCTGTGATTTTTTCTGCTGTTTTTCTTGTTGTGGGAGTTGTTGCACTGATCAAGATAGTAAGGTGATCCAAAAACTCTTCTTTCTTTTTATACTGGCAAGAAATCATGTGATCAGGACATAACAAACTTTTAACTCATATGAAACATTACTAGACTGTCAAAAGTGCCCCTGAAGTACTATAGGTTAATGTATATGGAAATTATATCTCTGCACTTAAGTGAGCATCTGGTCATCAGTGTGATGGTTAAGGAGTGGCTGAGAGCCAGTGATAGAGTTTAAGATTTACAGAAGGCTGGATTAATTGACACAGCAGTGAATTAAGTGAAGGCCCAGGTCACTTCCAAAGTAGAATGCACAGAAAGAGAAGCAAAATAGTTCTTCACTGTCATTCAAAGAAGGCCAAATAGTTATGCCCGTCAGAAAGGGAGTTTCTTCTAGTGAGAGAGTTATCATGAAAAGTCTAGCTAGGAAAATTTATTCATAGAACAGTGAGCAGATTCAAAGAGTCTTTTTATGACCCATGGGATCACGACGACAGGTAGTTTTGCTACACTAGAAATTTATACTCATTAGTTGTCTGGCTAGCATGGAAAAGAGCAGTGATTGTTCTATTTCATTCAAAATGCAAACAAACCAGTATATTTAAATTATTAAAAATGTTAAATTATTGACATATTCAGTATTTAACATTATTAATGTTTAACTGAGTTTATAGATACATCTTTTTTTACTTTGTTGTTTTAGGGGTTACCTCTAGCAAAATAAGAAAATCCAGATTTAATTTAAAAATAAAACATGTATTACCTGAAGATTCAACATTGGTTCTTAAGAGCATTTTGGAGTCTTAACCTGGTACATATTGGCAGTGAAAAATATACAAAATTAACATCATGAAAATAAGAGGCACACATTTCAGCCAATTGGACTAAAAAGCCTCAAAAATTGAAAACTTCAATAACTTTCATCTTTGTTCACATGACACTCACCTTAGGGAAACTATTATTACATTTAGTGTAGGTAGTGTGTTGAAAATGGCTTGCAGATTTACATGGCAATGTATTACATTCTTTACTGTAGCTTCTCTGAAAATAAAGGGAAAATATTTTTGATGCATTCATTTCTATGGCAATTTGAAATATGTGCAAGCTCTCTTTCTTTTTTAAAGGATTACTTTGCAAGAATTCACACTGATAAATGACTGTTATCATTTCCCAATAAAGAAACAAAATGTATCAAAAGTTGAGCCTGTAGTGAACAATGTGATCTCACATCTGCCTCTTAAGTGAAAAATGAAATGGAGAACATAAACATACCCTTTCAGCAGTGATTGGTGTCAGTGAGGTCTTTTCATGGTCATCTCCTGACAAGTTGTTTCACTGTTGTTGTGTATAGGCTTGCATCAGAAATCTGTCTTTCTCTCCATACTCTTCTCCACTTCACCTGTAACTGTGCACTGATATGGCAGAAGTAAGAGTCAGAACAAGGCTCTTTGTCCAGAGAACTGGTCATTGCTAGAAGCAGTACAATTTTCCATATGTCCCTGCACACCATCTTGGACAGATTTGCTGGAGTAGTAAATGCCAGAGGCAAGGTCTGCTAGGAAAAGGACATGTATTCTGCTGGTTGCAGTGGGCTTTGTCAAGCCTGAGGAAAATAAATGCTGCAGGCTCTGAGTGCATTCCTTCCTCAGTTCTCTTCAGAAGCCACATGAACACATCTGCTTACTTTTGGTCTCCTTTCTAACAGTTAATAGGAAACATATGGGTCAAACCTACAACAGAGCCACAAGGACGGCAGTGCTCTGCTCTTGGCCAAGAGCGCCTTCCACAACCACCACAGGGTCTTCTATACTCAGTAGTCATGGACCTACAAAGCACCATGCTAGATCCTGTAGAAGTCATCAGGGTCTGAACTGCAGAAGCACTTCAAAGATTTGAAGGCTGGGGTTATGAAAAGTGGTGTCAGCTGATTTACATAAAACAATAGGTGAATGTGCCTCAGCCATCTGTGGGTTTTTCTTTTTCAAAAAAAAAACAAAAAAAATACCAAAAAAAAAAACAACAAAAAAACAGGCAAGAAACCCATGTCTCTTTTTTCTCTTTTAGGATAAATCTATATGATCTATAAAAATTGAAATATTTTAATGAAACATTTCAAAAGACCAACCATTCTGTAACAAGCTTTTAGCATCAGCTGAAAGTGGAGCTTACTCAGGAAGACAATTGGAAGTCCCTAGATATATCTTATTAATTAACAGGAGAACATCATCGCCAGTGTCTCTGAATAATTTATCCACTTTATTAACTATTTTGATCCTAAATTTTTTTTAGATATTCATCCTCTCTGAGTGATTGCAGAAAGAATCTTGATGGTTTAATAGTGATATCGATCATTTTTATAGCACTCGGCAGTGATTCTTAGCACCAACTCATAAAACTGCTGTAACAGAGAGATGAATAAGGACTTGTAAATTCAAAGAGCTGCACAGATATTGACTAATCACTGCAACGTCATGGTAGATCACTGAGCCATTATGTTATTATGCTGATGGAAATATTAACATAGAGTGACTTTTCGTATCTTGAAAATCAGAGCCCACGACTTCCCACTTTGTTCTCATTCCTTTCTTTACTACACTACCTCTGTTTGACATGTACTAATATTCAATGATAACAACCCAGAACTGCCTAGTACATGTGGTGATCTGAGGAATGTCCAGCATCTCTGAATCTCCTACAGACCTTGAAGAGTGTGTATGCTCTCATATGCAAGCAGCTTGTCCAGCTGAGAAACTGAAGCAATGGATAGCAGATTATGTTGATGCCAAAGTGAGACACTCAAGAGTTCCTGCATCACTTTGTTGCTGCCTCTCATACCTGACTCACCTCACTTTTGATACAGGGGGAGGAGATGAATATCGCATTGCAGTACCCAAATGTCTCTTCAGGTGTAGGAAAATCCCTCCTTGTGCCACTACCCTCAGCATGTGTGAAGGAGTGCTGAGGGTGCTGAGGGCTTGACCGATAAAGTGCTGAAAGCCCTGAGCACTGCAGCACACAGGTCCCCAGACTTGTTGCAGATTGCTTTTATTTAAATAAATGCACTGCTAATTTGTCCCTGCAAAGCCAACACTCAGAAATCAGACTAAAAATAGCATTAGGATAATATTCTTACTCATGAAGGTGCCTTCTTGAACACTGCTTATATTTTTATCTTTTACCTTCATTTTATGTTTTCTTCTCTTTCATGTACCACTAATTTTCAGGGATGAAAGAGACTGTGCCTTCGCTGATCCCCTCCAATTGGAACTGGATGTAGCAAAATTTAACCTATCAAGAATATCACTGCAGTCTGAAGCAGAGATAATTTCTGGAAGGAACTGGCCTGTGTAACAGGGCTGGTTGAAAACTATATTTTCAAACAGAAACTTGTTTTTCTAGCACAGTAATTAAAAAAGAATCCATAGGATTAGAGTGTTAGAGATTAAAAGTCTCAATATTTGCTGAAAAAATAAAGTCTATCAATGTCTCATGTGGATTTGATTCACAACAATGCCCAGGACATTGCCAATTTTCTCTCTTTACCTCAAGAGGTACTGCAGATCTCCTCAGACAAAGAGAAATCAGAGCACTAACTGTGTATGATTGATTGCAATTGAAATGCCTTTAGTTGTGGAAAAGACTAATATACAAATTAAAGGCCTGAACCATGTCCTCAGGTGAGTAGAAACTGGCTTTAGTAGACATTACATCAGGTTCTGTGAGACCAGACTATAGGGATAAATCTGCATTGCTCTGGGCTGTGGCAGCTCTTGATTCCACAATCTTTCTTTGAAGGAGATTCAATAACTTGAGGTGTTGTAGCTCTAATGCTAAAAGGTTGTGTGAGTGTATGGTCTAATTAGCCACTAAACAACGTCATTGCTGATGTGAGATAATAGGTGTGAAGCCACAAAGGAAGTGACACTTGTAAAGCTGTTATTTATACCTGTCTTTTGATGGCAGATACTTCTGTCCTATGAAAATTTTCTTCTTGAATGAGAAGGTAATTTATACATAACCATTAATCATCAGTTATTATGCTGGTGGTTTGATTTCCAAAAACTATACTTCAGTTCTAGTTTAAGACAAAAAGGGAGAATAAGACCTCCTGGTTTTACATGGGACAAGAATGCCCAACACTCTCAGTGAAATGAAATGCAGTGAGAGGTCTTCTTAATGGCCTACTGTGCTATATCTCTTTCTAGCACAGAACCTCTTCTTAGCTGAAGCTCTTTTTTAACAGTCCAAGTCTGATAAAGATGGTAGAAGAAAAGCTATAGCTCAGCAGTGAGTTAGACTGAGCTGTAGAAATCCTACAGGCAAGAAAATGGCATGTAAAACATACAGTCCTGTGGTGCATAATACAGATTTTGACAGCATGAAGTCTTAAAAGAATAGAAAATTGGTTAGGGAGGTCATCTAATCCATCCCTTGATTCACATTCAAGCTAGCTTACTATTAATAAGTGGGGTCACTGTACACACATAGCTCAGAATCTTTATGCTACCCTCATACATTTTCTTTGTGATTCTTCTATTTTCACACCTACAGTCACACTTGGGGAACTGCAAAGCCAAAGTGTTAGACCTTCTTTTTAAATGATAGGAAGCATTTCTCTCTAACGATTTAACGTTTCCTTTACAGTAGTTACAAAATAAGATACAAATTTAAATATGTCAACCTACACACTGTACCATACTATACATATAAAAGCAATATGTAAAAGTACAGCAGAAGAGTTTCATTGAAGTGCCAAATTCACTACTCAAAATGCAATTTAGGTTGTCTTAATCAGATACATTTGTTCCTGTGTTTTATGGTATAACCTTCATTCCCTGATAACATCCAGTATCTTTCTACAGGGTGCCTGCCATGTTGTTAATACAGAACTGCATTTGTTTCCATTCAGCAGTTACATTTTAGTTAAAGAAGGCTTATAATAAAAACTGTTAAGCAACTTTAACAGCAAGGGTCACTGCCAGCCCAGCCTATAGGAAGAGGTGACATTTTGAACAAACCTGGAAGTTGGCATTGTAAAAATATATGTCGGGAGGAAAAAATATCAGTAAGCAGACTGCCTGGAGTGTAGGTTAAATGGCATGAAAGGTGCGCTGTTACAGCAGGCTTCCTAATTGTCCTGTATCACTATCATCAACTCCACATAGCTATCATTCCCTTAATTGCCATGGTAGTTGTGCTGTGTTGGATACATTAAAAAAAGGCTGGTTACAGCATAAGGGATACACTCACACTGCTTCTCTTAATGCTTTCTCACATCTTTAAAAATATATAATTTGTTTTAAAGGCTAGGTACATCTAATTCTTTTATCAGAGAGGGGAAATGGAGGCTTAATACCTTTCATGCCTCCCAGGGTTCTTATATACAACAAAATAAGTCTCTGCTGTTATTCTTATAAATTTCCTTTTTTCTTTCAGATAACTTTGCTCTTTGCAGCAGATATAAAATAAATCCAATAGGTGGAGTGCAGAAAATAGGTTGACATTGTTCAGTACCCCTCTGCATCTCATAGTGATACTCTTGACCAAGATGTTACCTTGTCAGCTGGCAGCCTGCTACATATGCTGAGCGTTCAGAAGTTAAATTGCAAATCCTCAGGGAGGATGTGGGAGACAAAACAAAACAAGAAAAAAAGGAAAATAAAGGAAAAAAATATGCATAGAAAAAAGAAAAAAAATATGCTAATAAAATCAAGCGGCATGCAATAGGTAGCAATGTCCTTTACTGTGAAATTGTATGTCAGTTCCTGCTCTCATGGTCCATCAAATAATACTATTCTAATAATCTGTCAGATCTAATCAGAAGGAGCCAGTCAACCTACCAAAATGTTTTGTGCAGCTGGGAGCTTCATGTCAGGACCAATCAGGCACTACTGTCTCTGTCACTCTATCATATATGTTTTAAATAAAACAAAATAAACTCGGTGCCTAAGGGTTTTTTTGAAGATTTCTTTTTCTGCTCTTTTTTTAATCCCCCTTTGCTAATACTTTGGATTTGATCACCCAAAATCCTATTTTTCTTCAATAACTTGAGCAGATTTAGTCAGGTAAAAAAGCAGATGAGAATGAAAAGAATGATGAGACTGCTTCTTCAAAAGTTGTTTTTTTTGTTGGTTTGTTTTGTTTTGTTTTGTTTTGTTGCTTTTTTTGTGTGGGTTTTTTTTTTTTTGTTTGTTTTTTTGTTGTTTTTTTTTTTTTTTTTTCCCCCAGGTTGGTGCAACTTGTTTGCATGGCTAGGGTGATACACATCATTTGCACAGATCCCTTTCCCTACACTGTTTAAAATATGACTAGAAAACAAGTATAAATCAAAAGTATTTTTTTTAAAATGCATTATGTAAAATTTGTACTTCATATAAAGTATGAAAATACCATGAAAAAAAATACCCTAAGGGTAAATTTGATATCACAGCCATTTTTATAAAGAACAAGCACAGGAATGAAAGTATAAAAGTGAAGTT
Organism: Pedionomus torquatus; assembly: GCA_013398155.1. NCBI lineage: Eukaryota > Metazoa > Chordata > Aves > Charadriiformes > Pedionomidae > Pedionomus > Pedionomus torquatus. The sequence continues at coordinate 29,569 of VZRU01003017.1, forward strand.
CTAGCCAGGATTATAATATTTCTATGATTCTATACTTTTTCCCTGAGTGATTAATCATCTTAGGGTGCAGATACATGCAGACTTACTAGGAGGACATGTTGAAGGGCATTGACTAATGCAGTCACTGCATAACCAGTACCCTACACAGCTTTGGAACCTCTTGGCTCTGAAAGAAGCTAGCCAAAGTTCAAGCTCAATTCAGCTTTCTCTGAACATCCTAGATGTCCAAAGAACTAGAAATGTTAATAACTAGGCTGATAGACTGTCAAGAAAGCATGACTTGAAATAATGAATGGATAAAAGAGGGCATAAAACAGGGGCAGTATAAAGCAGGAGAAAGTATAAGTAGCAAAAAAGTTAATTTCACTCTGTTGCTTTTGCAGACTTAAAAACTGCCTCTTCAGAAGAGCAGTTTTTTTTCTTTTCTTTGGAAGAGCACTGTCTCTGGTATTACAAATTATATCATGTCTTATCCTTGCTTATTATTCTTTCTTCTATTTCAGAAAATTGTCTCTTGAAGTTTTTCCAATAAATACCCTTTTGTCTGAGGAATCTCTTCCATATACTCTTAAGACAAAATATGAAGATTTGGCCTAAAAACTATTAATGAAGAAGCAGTCAACTGGCAAGAGAAGAAGAAATAACATATAACAGTTAATGGAATTAGTTTCTTCCAACTTTTTCCTCCATCCATAGATTACTCAAACATTTAATTGTTTTTATTTTTTCACAGATTTTGGTAAACAATTTCTAGTGAAAACTTAATTTGGGAATACTTCACTTTAAATGTCTGAGCAAAAATCCAAAACCAACCCCTCCTCCAGATTAGTTATTTAGTCACAGATATGTCACAGCATTTTTTCGTGATCCTGAGCTCCACAATATTCCTTTTTTACAAGCACTCCAACACAATAGCTGTCCTCCTTTAAGTACTACATGAAGACTGTAAGCATATTAAATCATTAAAAGATTGATGAATATTTATAGTCAGCTATTTTTTCTTTTATTCAAAAGTGTCTGAGGAAGGTTCAGGAAAATTTTCCAGAATAAAAATCCGTCTGGAAAAAACATATTAAATCGCAGTGTCTCCTGCTGATAAAACGTCATTTACTTTTTGAAGGTAATTCCTAAAGACTCTACAAGATATCAAGGGTAGGTCTGTATGAATATTTAGTCTCTGGACCTTTGTCCGCAGCCTGAATCCACAACTACATCCTTTCATAGGCTATGATCCAGACTGGGATGTATTTTTCTTCTTTAGGCACACAGGGCAGCTCTTTCCTGGTGGGACAAATGGCTTCTTGGCCAGACAGTGAATTTTCTTTCTATACAAGCTACCTGGATGGACTGGTACTGGGTCTCAATGGAGAATAAGGCAGAAAATCAGACAGCTAACAATGTATGTCTCCATGCCCTAGCCTTGCCCTTCAGCCCCCTGTTAATCCTGCTTCAAGTGTCAGTGAGCAGATATTGCTGTTATAGCTAAGTGTATTGCAGGAACTCTTGTCTGAAAAGACTTCTGCACTGTCACATGAGTGAACTGAGCCATACATGAATTGAGGAAAATAGCTCATTTGGAGCAGTTGTGTCAACAGGTGTTCCTCAGATATGTCCTACTTAAGAAAACCTTTGTTCAGTTACATAATGAAAAAATGAAGCATTTTATCCTCAATAAATATGGAAAATTTCTCCATTTTTGCGGAAAGATGACTTTCTAATCTTTCATCAGATGAGCCCACCTATTGCTTGAAAATTGTACCGTCCATTTGACTGACTGTACAAAAAAAAATCTCTTAATATGTTGTCTGAGGGACCTCTAACCTCTTCTCTTTAAATGCATATTGCAGATGTTTCTGCTTATTGTCTTTCTGTCTTTGTGCAAGGCAAAGATCCTTTGAATACTTTCTCTGATCACTTGTGGGAGATAAGATTTTATCTTTCTAATCCTACACAGAGCCTTCTCTTTTATATTTCTCATATATCTTTCTCATATTTCTCATATATTTTTCTCTAAATCAACGCACAAAAAAATTTGCCAACCCAAAAGCCTATGGAGGCTACAATTCCCCAGCTCTCCCCAGAGCTCATCTGAATTCTGGCTTGCAGTGTTCCCTCTAATAGGATAGCACACAGCAATGGTTAGCTGTCCTCAGAATCACAGATGCTCTATTTCCATGACAGTCTAGTAAACAGAAAACATCAATCACAAGGGAAAAAAAGTAAATTACCATTTAGCACTGCATAGCATTTCCATTCAGAAAATACTGATATGCTCGAAAAACTAGCTTAAATCAGCTAGCTTAAAGCTAGCTGATAAATTTTCAGAATTCCTATACAGGCTAGAAGCTTAACCTTCAATGACCATATTTTCTTTGCAGCTCAGATGTTTTTGTACAGTTTTCTGTTTCTTGGAATAATATAAGAATTATTTCTCCCATTTTGTCTAGGAATAAACTCAGACAAAGCAAAGTGAAAGATGGTTTTTCCCTTAAATTCAGGCAGAACATGTAGGATTTCAAAGTTCAAAGATATTTCAAAGATGACTCTGTCTCACACCATATCAAAACATACTGACCCTTTGGAGATTTGTGATCAGTCTTGAAACAGTTGATCATCATGAGGTGTGAGGGATCTAAAAGCGTAGAACACACAGGTCTTCTGTCCTTCCTGAGTCCCTTCCTCACAAGCATATTTTGATTACATTGGGGATGCTCAGAAATATATTTATGAACTCTCATTAAGGATTCTTTGTGTGTCATGAGACTGAACTCTGAGATCACCTGGTCTCGAGCCCTGCCACAAGCAAGAGTGATGCACTGGCAAAAATGTTTTAAAATCTTTCTTTTTCAGATAGGACAAGGCAATGCTCAAAAAGGAGCTGTTCCTGGGTAGGATAACAGACAGAGCCTGTGTGTGCTCCCGTCCCAGCCTGGTGCTGGGTGCTCTGTAGCTGAGCTTCCTTAATAAGAAGTTGCATATGCTGTTGGAGGATTGCAGCTTATGGTGATCCTGCCTGTCAGGATCATGTAGTTAACTTGTCATCTTTAATAGTCCCAATATGGGGATTCCTGAAATAATTACACCAAGCTAATTATCTGAAGTCTGAATCACTGCAGATGCTGCTTGACTGGTTGAAGCACATCACAAACTCTTCTCTCCAGCAGCCCATTTATCTGAGATGAGTCAGGAAAGCAGTGATCTCATTACTCTTACAAGCACCATTCTGGGATATGGTTTAGTCACAGGGATTATATTTTTTATTATTTTCCTTTCAGAAGGGTTAATATGAACAACAAAGTCATCAGAGCAATAAATGTGGTTTAATTCAGGTCCATGCCATCGGAAGAAAAGTCTTCAGGCAAACTTGTCAAAAAGAAAAAGATAAAATTAAACTTCTGAGTCATGCCCATGGTTTTGGATTCAGGAGCTTATCTCCACATACATTCTTCAAGATGTTAGGAATGGGAATACCCTTCTACATCTGATTAGAAATACACAAATTATTGACTTTTCAGTTCAGTGAATGAATCATACTCATATACACACAAAAGCCCCCAAAAAGAAAAAATAATATCCAAAACACTGAAAGACAGGGTAGTCAATTCCAGAAAGGGAAGTATATTCCCCAGGAGACATGTATGTGGAAAACCATGAAGTACTGTGGCACTTAGCTGACATTGGTGTGGTGGTCTAAATCCTGCATCACACTGACACAACTTTAATGGATCAGGTCATAGGACAGAGAAAAAGACATTTCTGCCTGTTCCAGTGCCTACATACAGACAGTGAGCAGCGTGTCCAACTTCTCCAAGTCCCCATTAGAAAGGAGGGAAGAAAGATCAATATCTGAGCCAGAGGCTGAGTGAGTAGTAGAAATAGGTATAGCAAGAGGCTGCTTTGTTTTTCTGTTTGGCAGCCATAGCCAGAGACTTATTAATGGTGCCAGCTGACTATTCCTTGGCATGGATAAAGCTGCTGGTTCTGGATATGCTGAATATGGTTCTGATGGATATGCAATCCATCATCTTACCCCAAAGTCTGGACTGCTGGACATTTTCATACAACCTAGCAAGGGATCCAAAGAAGACGACCAACTCTGTGTGTGTGTTTGTGCACTGTGCATTGTGCAATATGATTTGTCATCACCTTGTGAATGGAATGACCCTCAAGTTTTATGAAAAGAATTTGTGTCTTTAAAACATTGTTACTGGGTAGGCCTCAGGTAAGGAAGCTTCACAGCTGATACTATTGGGTTTCCTGAAGCTCAAAGAAACAGTGGAGGGATTATTTCCTCCTTCATGGACACTTACCTATATCTTGCAGTACTCCAGTATTTGTGGATAATTTGGAATGATGCAGATCTGCCTTGATCTCCCTCATGCTCCCTTTGGATCCCACTTCACTTTACCAAGCAGAAGAAAAGAAACAATAAAACAATATAAATTTGAGAGAAGGAATCAGATAAAAAGAGATCTCTTAGTGACAAGGTGAATTCCTGTAGCTACTGACTGGGCTTCTGGCAGAGACTCTGGTTACATCAGTACCTGTTGTGAAATGGGAAGTTATGTAGTGTTTCAAAAAACACTGTCAGATGTAGCACTCTAGATAACCTTGGAAAAATATAATCCACACAATGGATAACCTAGGTCATGATACAGTCCATAATATAGATATATGCCATTTTCATTCCCTAACTGCCTTCCTTCCTTTTTAATTTTTTTTTTTCCAGTACAGATTACTTTTGGCAGGTCTCAATTTACTTTAGAAGAAATTCCTACAGTTCTCTAGTCTTGGTAAAGTCTAGCAATGGTAAAAATTTCCCTGTGAGAATTCACTGAAGGAAGCCAAGGTGGACATCAACCACTCCTGGTCTTACAGAGTGCAGCTGCCCAAAACCCAAAGATACAGGTTCAATACAGCTGTTAGCTCTAAATTCAGATTTAGAGAAAAGAAAATAAAAATTAAAGATTTTTCAGTTTTTTGCTTTCAACTAGCTCTATTTCTGATATATATTTAATGTCAAAGCAGGCCCAAAACAGGAGAAAAAGATGAGATTTGAAGGCTTTAATGGGCAGTAGCTGAAAGAGGTTGAGGTCTGAATGCTAGCGAGTTTTATTTGCTCTCATGATAATACACCCAGGGTAGCTATAGACATAATACTTACAAAACATCATCTTTGAATGGATAATTGAGAGGCAGCTGGATAAAGCAAGGTTCTGAGTTTTCAAACATCTGCGTTTCAAAACATCACTGTTTCTGCCTTTAATTTTCTTGCAGATACCAAACTTATCTTCTGAGCTTATACCTTTATATTTTTCTTTCATTTTCTTGTAAGATACTTCCACATTTCAGAGCTGCAGTAATTCCATTTCTTATCAGTCATATAACTGGAGTCTTCCATGGCATCAGCACTAAATACAGACTCCACTTCTACTTGCCCCTGAAGTCTTAATCCACACAGTTTTTCAAAAAGCAGGCATTTTTCTTAGGAATTTGCCAGTTCGAACAAAATTTTCACCCAGAATGTTCCACTGACTCAAGGACTGGATAGCAGACTGAAGAACAGAGAATTCATAAAAGGCAGAGATATCAGGCATTCACACTGGATGTAATCGACTACAATCCTGGTCTCTGTCCTGCATTGTACTTCTACTCCAGGTAAGGGGCCTTTCAGACCATTGTCTGTTCTCAGTATCTCTCCACGGAGTGGTTTCAGTGTGTTTCAAAATGTTTCATTCACATGTGGTATTTGGTTGGCAGTGGAGAGACTGTTTTTGTAGTCTCTTGTTTTGTCATTCATCTGTGATGCAAAAGCATGAAAACTGCATCTCTCCACCAGTAAATATTATTGGATAAGGACAATAGCTGGAAGAGACATGTAGGATTTGCCCAGGAAGGCAGAGATGGGGATGGTGTTTTGTCAGCTGTTGGCATTCTTCAGTTTAAGTCAAAAGGACCCAATGGCATGTAAAAGGCTCTGTCAAGCTGCAACTGGAAAGGAAATGTCTTTGTCAAATTTTCTCAAATGAAGAATCAACCTACATCTAAACCATTATGGTGGGAGTAGGCCAAAACAAACATTTCACCAGCTGGTTTTATCCATTCTGCAGCAGCTAACCAGGATACCAAAGTATGTCACTGCAAACGTCTGTTGTAATTTTTGTCAGATCATTTCTCATGGCAGGACTTTAAGTACAAGCAGTTGTTCAATGATCTGAAAATTTTTCATCACACACCAACCCTATCTCATGTTTCAGTAACTGCATGATATGCATAGACTGCTTTGTTTTCATCCACCTTGTCTTCAAGCTGCTCAGAGCTGCAACTGAGAGTTCACGTTTTACCTTTTTTGCACGTATCTTATTCTATGTTAGCTTTGAAACTGGCAGCTGCATTTCCTATATTAATTTCTATTTTTGGTGATAAGTGAGTTCTCTTTGATGGAGTAAGGCTTTGCTGTTGACCTTTTAGTGTTTTCTGAATTTCTGCTAAGTCCCTGCTTTCATAGGTAAGGGGTTTCAAGACAAATATTAACTTGCAGCATCACATAATGTGTTTCAAGAGCTTTTTAAATATTTAAAGAGATTTGTCCCTGCTCCAAGAATGTCACAAATTACAAACATAAGGGAGATGATACATATTTTTTATCTTGTTAGAGAGATGTCAATTTAAATGATGTTTGCCTTACTCAGAATGGCAGACTCTTAATACTGTGCAGGAGGGTGTGGGAATCCGCTATATATTGAAGAACTTGCATTGTTTATTTGCTGTATGAAAACCACCACTGAGACTATTCTGAAACTCACTGAATTCAATAAAAAAGAAACTCAGGAACTTTGTGGACTTTAAACCCTAAATTTGGGTGGGGGAAGTGATGGTGGTAGTGGAGAGTGTTTCCTAAATATAAGATTTTAGTGTTCTGGCTACTGAAATTCTGTTCCTTCACATGACGATTTCTGTCTCTGTTTTGAGTATTTGTGGTGGACTAGAGTAGAACCCCTGAGAGTTTCAGTCTGTGTTGTGTCTGTATTCAAAGGGAAAGGGATTGTGAAAAACAGAAATCTGTTGATACGGTTGCCCCATATAACTTACGCTGCATCAAAAGTAGATGTTGTTTAGCAAACAAATTCTCTATATCTTGTTTACAGTCAGTGGAGAAACTCAGCTTCAGAGAGTGATTTATCCTATTTATCTAAACTCCTACTCAGGTTGGTAATCTCCCACCCATTCTAGAGTCCTGTCTCTCCAGGTACCCCAAACTTTCCTTTATGCAAGATATTCAGTTGAAATCTCATTCTTAGGAATTTTAAAGCAAATAGGCCTTTTACCTTATTTCTGTCTTGATACCGAAAGACCTAGTTCAAACTAAAACACAGAGAAATGGCACTGGTATGCAACATAGAACTGGTAGTCCTCAGGGCTACAACAACTCGCTCCCATGTTCTATTACTAAAACCAGAGGCAAGGCAAGGTAATTTGTCTTTGCATTTGACAAGCACTGATATTTTATAACTGGCAGAAGCTAAGGAAAACACCATTTGATTTGCATGATGAGCGACAGCGTTACTGGGGCTAACAAATTCATTTCAATAGAAGCACTCTGAGCCAAACAATACAGTCATTAAAAGATCAGTTTCATGATTAGACAGCAGAGCAAATAGAGCTTTTTTTTTTCCTATTTCACCATCAGAGCCGCTTCACATAAACAATAACAGAGAGCAGGGCGTATGTTTATTTGGCTGCACTTGTTCCGTGGGTGTACAGTGACAGTGTTATGGCTTTTCAATGCCACAGCAGAGGGGAAGCAGTGATGACACTAGATTTGTGCACCCGCAAATATGCAGTAAACAAGGCTGAGTGATTTTACAGGCAAGGATGATGATTCAGGTTGACAGGATTTTTTACCCTTCTGAATTACTAGACAGGGCAATTTTAGCAGCAAGAATGTTACTAGTATCAAAGTGAATATCAG
>VZRU01003017.1:37596-85008 GCA_013398155.1 Pedionomus torquatus
TCACTGAGTTGTACCTAATATTTGCTCTCGTCCTCTAAGCCATGACCTCAGCATTAGGTGATTTGCTCACAGTATCTTTTGTGGGGATTTATCTTCAAAGAGATGTATGCGACTCAGATTTCTTACCCAGACTATAAGAATCCACACTTGAGATGGAGATTACTTACTCAAGGTTACTTGTGCTCACAGAGCATATGAATCTTGCTTCAGCTTGATGGGTGAAGATCATCTGTCCATCTTCTAGTTTATTATATTATACAAAAATATTACTATTACTATTAAATTAAATTGAATATTAAATTATTAGTATTTTATTGTGCAAAAATATTTATCAAACCACCATCTTACTGAGCCAATTTCTGCATTTCACTAAGCTAATTAAAGATGAAGCAATATAATAACCACATATAAAATAAAATATTACATATCACAAATAAAATTAAATCATTAAATCAATAGATTCAAATGATTAAATCCCAAAATTATTACAATAGTTAAAGAAACTGAATGCAGATCTTGATAATTCAAAGAGAATGTTTTACTATTTGCTTGCTTTGCAAAGAATTCCGAGTGTGTTTCTTGTTATTTGAAAAACTAACAAGTATTCTTGCATACACAGCTGTTGACATAATTGATGGGGATAAATATATTAATACAGCCTACTCTTTGCAGGCTAAAAATATTCGTTCTAGTTTGTGGGGGAAAAAAATGTGACTCAATGCAAGTTCTCACAAACCACTGTTTCTTTCACAATCGCCACAGATCACCAACATCAACAGGTCAAAGATAATCTCAGCTGCTAACATCTGTTAACTATTAATATCTACTTATTTAAAACCAGTCTCTCAGAGCAAGATACTGTTTATAAAAAAAATACTGAAAATGAGTAGAAAACCCATGAAAATGTGCTGCTCAAAATCGACATGATTGGAAAGAATTGGCTAACAAGTGAATTAACTTTCCTCACACAGAAACCTCAGAATAAACTGTTTATTTAGGACAAAGAAAGGCTACAAGAGAAAACAAAGCATGGAATGGGGTAGAAGAAAATAGAGGAAAATAGATAGATAGAGACATTGTGTATGAAAACACCGAATAAGGGAACAGAACAGAAGGAAGAAAGAAAAGATAGCAGCTAATAGAAAGGAAAAGAATCAAAAGGAATTAGGGACGCACAAAAGATTTTGTTTAACTAAATTGAAAAAGGGAAAGTAAAAACAGATAAAGGTGGTTGGAAAATTATACCATTGTATCTCCAAAAAAAAGAAAAAAGGGAAAAAAGGGCAACAAGGAGAAAATATTATGGAGTGACAGAAAAAGAGTAAAAAAATAGTAAAGAGGTATCTGCACTTTACTATATATTCCATTTCCTCATGGATGTTCATCACTTCTGTTGTTCCCAGTGTCGTCCCAGAAACTGTCATCACCATTACCATGGGTTTTCAGCAAGACTTAGGGCACAGAGGCAGTTTCAGTGGTCTGGCAGTGGGATTGCAATGTGCAAGTATTTAAAAAGAAATAGTATGGCCTGAGCAATTACAGGTCTTAGAAATATTAATGAAATAGTAGAACAACTAGTAAGGGATCCTGATTGATAAAGAAATTAAAGAGTTTACAGAAGAAAAGATTTATCAAACTGACTGGATATGTTTTGACAGTACTATAAATTTAGACAGCAAAAGCAAAAATGTTGATGTAACATACTAAGGCAGAAAGAAAATATTTAACTTGATATCTGATAACTTTTTGATTAATCAAATGCAATAGTATAAAACCAACAGGTTAGACTGTAAATTAATCAAAACCTGCTGAAATAATAGTCCTAAAATATTCTTAGAAACAGGAAATCTTGCTGAGCTGCTGCCTCTACTGTGATACCATACAGATTGGCTCTTATCTGAGAGGATTTAACATTTTTTCTCATATTAAAATAAATAAATCTTCTGCCATAATCTTGAAAGATATCCGTAAATCATATTAATACATTTTCAGGTGATATAAGATTAAAGAAATGTAAAATAATGCCCAAGAGAAGTCAATGATAAAAAATAGAGATAAAGTTCGCCATGAGGAGGCAAAAAAATGCAAAGCAAAGTTTCTTAGAGTAGACCCAAATATAAAATCATACCTCTCATAAAAGAAAGATCCAAGATATAATTGCACATTAGAAGATCTTATCATAGGAAACACTGATAATGACTTGAGGTTTATGATGTAGAATTACAGTTCCCACTGTAAAAAGAGGGGTCAAAACAATCACTATTATCAAATGTGCAACTGGGGAGTGATGAATAGGAGAATTTGCATTCTGTCTTGCAATTAGCATTGAATTGACTGCTATTGGAGTACCACATCTTGTTATGGTCCATCCTTTAAAATGGGAATTTAAGAGGCTGGAAATAATTAGAGGATACTGAGAAAAATTAAGGAGCTAGAAGTACATCTTGAGAGTTTAATCTACCTAGATCACCAAAACCCAGCTATGGACAAGTTGCTTAGAGCCTATGTACTTGGAGAGCAGATCAAAATTATTAGTAATTTGGGGTTCCTATTCATTATTTTTTCTTAAATTTAATTCAAAAGCAAATAATGTCTTCTTTTTCTTCAGTGCAGCATGAAAGATATCAGCAAGAATAAAAATGGTATTTTTAACAGAATTATTCAGTCACTGTGGCAATGTATCCAGGCAGGTAATATATTCTGCGTCACTAAAAATGTATATAGGAATATTTGATATTTTCCTCAAAGAGATATTCTAGCTCAAGGACAGCTAGTGGATGTGAAGTGGGAATTAATAAAGGGCAATCCGATGGCCTGTGTTAGGAGGAGGTCAGACCTGCAGATTGTGATGTTCTTTCCTGGCCCTGACATCTATTAAACCTACATAAGCACATACTCTGGAAAAACTTGACATTGCCATTAATGCCTGTCTGCTAAAAGAAGTCAGATGGTATATGTTTGAAACTGTGCAACACTTGTACAGTGCTATAAATTAAGGAAATGTGGTAAAAATCTGTTGGAAAACTAAATAACCAAAAAGGAGGTGCAATCTCCTTGTCCTTGGAACCAGCAAGTAACTTTAAATTTTTTTTCTTTTTTTTTTTTTTAATTTTTATTTTAAAGTTTCAAGACAAAGACATCTATCAGACCTGGAGTAGTAAAAAAAGTGCTAACATTCAGGATCAGTACTGGGGATACAGCATGAACCTCATATCCAGACAGGCTCCAATGGACCATAGCACCATAAACCTGTCAGAGTATCTTAAACATTGGATCCCACTTTGTTAGAAGTTCCACATCCCTTCAAAACTTAGGGTCAGACCAACATACATTTAAAATTTGAATCAGTAAATGCTTCTTAAAACAAAGGGTCAGCATCAGCACTTATGCTGCAGGGAGAAAAATAGGACAAGTATTTATAAATAATGATACTTCACATCAGTGGTTCCAAAGCTTTTATTTGAGACCTGGGGAAACCCTCAAAACTTGTGATGACTTTGCAACTAGAGTAAGAGGGAGTTTTGCATGTTCCTGGTGCTGAGAGGTAGTGCTGCTCTGGAGGACTTCCTTCATTCTGTCAGTGAAGACCAAGAATAAAGTATTCTCGCTGTATCCCCAGGTATCAGTGGTCCTGAACTCTCTCTGGATATATTGTGAGGTATTTTGATACTTTTGATATGCTGAAATAAATAGCAACTCTTCAATTCATTTTCTCCTTGTAACTCACATGTGTGTGGCATGTCTCTCTCCTCACGGGGCACTTCCAGGGTTACTCTAGTAACTATTGGTTTTTATTTTCAATCAGGATCTGTCTTTATTACAATAAATTTGGACTTTCACTGAAAGATAATCGCCCAAACACTAAGACTTACTACCTTTCCTGTCTCCTCTCTCCACAGAAGGAGGCAATAATCCTCTCTTTGCCATGTACATCTTAGACACAAATTTACTATATTTAAGAAGGGCAAGGGTTGTTGAGGAGTTATACAGTACCAGAGAAGAGGGCTTGGCTTCAACTGTTAAATGACCTGTCATGCTCATGGCTTCTTTGCTTCTTTCCCTTCACCCTGCAGATGTGACTCCTGCCTGAATTACATCAAGCAGACTGGCAAGGAAGTCAGATAGCAAGCAGATATTGTGCTAATGCATCCTGCAGAGGCACAGTCTCCTGTCTGCGACTAGTGTCACATCATTTACTGACAGTACCAAAAAAACCCCACGACACCTCTCTGTCTGTTGCATTGGGACTTTATCCTGTTTTCTGTTAGCATGGTGTAGCAAGCTGTCTTTTAAAAGGCTGCAGGAGGAAGAGAGAATGCTATGCAAGCTTTTCCCAGAGAATGTAAAGCCGCTTGTATCATTATTTAGGCACTGCCATTAGAGGATGTTCCCTTACAAAATTATTAACTTCAAAGAAGCCTTAACGTGGCATGAAAGTTCCTGTAGTCAGCAAAATTGTTATCCATATATATTCCACCTTTTGATCTCATAACTGACAGCTGCTGCTAAGATTTTGTGGCTTGTGATACTAGGAGCAGTGAAAATCGCCTGACTGAGGAAGATATATGTACTGATGTGCTTTAGCTCCCAGAAGTCTAGCAAAACCACTCCATTCAGGAGCTAAATTCAACTCTGCACTCATGGAGGAGCAACTCTCTGGCCTACAACGTTCTGTGGGGGTCACTCAACTAATGCTGCACAAAATAGATTGCACCATTGCTAAGTGCTTCATTAATTGTTTCCACTGTTAGTAAGCTGTGCAAATGCCATTCCTCAGTGGTGTCCAGTCAGTGTTATCTTCACAGGCATAGAACTAGCAAGGCATTTCAGCATGAGAAGATCAAAAAGAAATTCCTTCTCCTACCTGGTGCATCAGGGGAGCTGCATCTCACCATGAAGCTCCCCTTGCCAGTTCTGGTATGCAAACACATAACATGGATGAAGGGACCATTTGATATCTGGCAGTGAGCAGAATACTTTACTTCCTCTCCATCCTGTCCCCTGTATTAAATAAATTAAAAAGAAAAAATAAAAAATGAAGAAAACTTTCAGTTCACTACTGTGAATCAAGCAGAATAGATTCAGGAAACCAAACTCTCAGTGCCCTGTTCACTTGGATATAAAATCAGTCTTTATCCAAACCAAATAATGTTAAACTTTTTTTTTTCTTCAGATTGAAAGGGGCACACTGCAGTCCTATCAGTCTCTTGGAGGTGGGAGAATTGCAGGTCCTGAAAATGAATCATCAAAACTCAAGAGCACAATCTAAATAGTAGACTGTTGGCATTTATATCTTGAGTTTCTCACTCTCTGATTTTTCACTAGAAACATTATCTTCAACCATAGCAATCCTTTCCTGAGGACAATTTCATTGAAATATTCACATTGCTACACAGGATTTTAATTGAATCAAATCAGCATTTTCTGAAAAAAACATCCTGTCAGGAAATGTTGACCCATTTTTGCTCAGACTATTTATTTTAGGGTTGAGATTAAAGCCTTTTATGCCAAAAGGAACCTGCTAAAAAATAAACTTCTAGTGGAAATCAGGTGAATCCAGAATCCCGCTAGCTTTAAAGAAACCTATAAAGCCTATATTCAAAAAAGACCCCATATCTCCATTATACTGCACTGAAACTATTTTCTACCAAAGGAACAACTACTAAGCAAACCAAACAAATACAAAATAACATTAAAAGTTCACTGTAGCTGACTGGAAAATTGCTAATGTAACCTGCTCTTTGTAAGTGTACTCATTTTTATATATTTCTTTATGACCTTGCTAGTTCCTCCCCTTATATCTGAGGAGCCCGTACCCACAGAGCTCCCATGTTTACACTATTCAGAAGTCTTTCTGGGGAGCTGCTCTGAAGTTACTGGTATTCCAGAGCTGAGTCTGGTCCTGACAGGATAAATGGCTAGGCTCCTCAGCTGAGCATGACATTTCTGTCCTATGCAAAAGTGGCATTTCAAAATTAACTGCAGAACAGAAATGACAGTTTTCATAAAATCTTTGAAAAACCATCAATGTCTTCACAGCACTGGAGATTATATGTAAATCATCAATAAAGATAATGTTTAATTTATCTTTGCTCTCAGGCATACAACAGTATTATTTTAAATGAATGCCAGAAAAGGGGAAATTTCTGTTCACCATTTGTCCCCAACTATGTAGATACTTGTTCACATCTGAAGGTTTATGGTAGATATTGTACAATGGGCATTTCTTGCATGCATCCACCAATCTCTGCTGCATTGTGATTCAGGTGCTGTCAGAGATAATACTTCTTAACCATCACGGCAGAACTGGAATTCATCCCAAGTGCTGGAGAAAGCTCCGGGTTTATCATACAGTCTATAAATAATTTGTTCAAACACTGCTACATCATCTATGCACAATAGGACGTGGGAGAGCTTCTCTGCCACCTATGTAGCAATGATTTCTCACTAAATACACTGATTGTACGTTTGGGTAGTGCTCTCAGGAAATGTCACTGGCTTTGCTTAAATCCAAAAGATAAAGTGCTGGCATTGCCCATGCTCTTTCTCCACTCCTACATCCTGCTTTTCCAGACAGAGGGGCTTTATACTTGTCAGTGATCCCAGCATAGGTAGTGTAAAGACTTCCTATTGCAGAATAGAGTACTGAATATTGAGCTTATAGGACCAGACATTCTGTCTGACTTCAGAGCTCTGCTGCTTAGTGAATTAATGAAAGGGTAAAGGACCCTGAAATCTTCATATATAACCCTGATTCTTCCACAATTTCACTGTGTAGGTTTCAGCAAGCAACTTACTTCATGCTTTTACTGTGCTGTCTATTAAACAGAGCTGACAGTACTTGCCTGTCTTAAAGATGTGTGGTGAGGTTAATTAGCTGATGTTTGTGTAGTGTTTTGACAAATTAAAAGTGCTATTTACAGTCTAAGTGGTATTATTAGAGTGTGTTGAAATTTCTACATAAAAGCCATTTTCATTGGAAAATACAATTTTGTTGAAAGAAACATTTTCCCTGAAAAGCTATTCTCTTTCTCCTAGAGAACATATCAAAGCAGGAGAATGTGGTCCCTTCCCTCCGACAGGAAAAGAAGATGAGAAATTCAGTGCTGTGAGCTACAAAACAGGTTTCTTCCCTGCAGATCCTGCCCATCCACTCCCGGGCTGACATGAGAGGTTGATCCTGCACTACACCCTTAACCACCCTCACTTAAAGCAGTTACGCAGAAGAGTACATCAAAGCCTGCCAGTGTGGGGAAGGTGCCAGAGCAAAGCCTCAGTTACTTACGTAAGTGCATGGAAGATTAATGTTTGCCTTCTCCAAATCTGTGTGTGACTCAAGACATTTGGAGAACAGGCTGGAGAAATTGTTTTCTATTTATTATGTAACTGTATTTGAAAGCTTGAAAAGCAC
This sequence comes from Pedionomus torquatus, assembly GCA_013398155.1. Lineage (NCBI taxonomy): Eukaryota > Metazoa > Chordata > Aves > Charadriiformes > Pedionomidae > Pedionomus > Pedionomus torquatus. The sequence goes on from VZRU01003017.1 coordinate 45,008, forward strand.
AAGTAAGAAAAACAGTTTATCTCCAAATACTTGACAATTCGTCACAGGTATCCCCTCAAAGTTTAGATTTGATGATGTAGCTATAGTTTATCATTTTCTTGTCCTAGTGTGGAAAAGGAACAGAAATCAAAGCAAGTTATAAATGGATTTTCCACTGATATAAGTTCACGAAAAGTTTGCCTGTGGCTGCTCTGGGTGGCTAATAATAGAAAAGAGCTACTTCTCTCGTTTATTTTTCTAAACCTAGCGGCAGAAGTTGGATCCCCTTATGCTCCTTCAACCCTCACACTTTCTTTTTTTATCTGCTTCAATGAGACTGGAGGGGAATTACAATTTTTATTGTGAAAGCACAACACCATAAAGTCCTTTGACCAATGAATAGTATGACTATGGTTATTCCTTTTACTTTTGCAAATATTAAAAGGCTGCCTGATTTTATTCTGACTCCACATAGCTCTAATAGAGATAGATAGGCTTGGAAGGATTAATTTTTTATTTCATGTTTAGATTTTTGGTGAAAATCCTCATTGGAATTGAAGTAGGAATAAGAAGCGAGTAAATTAAAAACTTTTAGAATGTTTCTCTGCTGCCCAAACAGCTCTAACTCAGCTTTTCTGGAATATAAACATTCAAATGAATGAAGAATCTTTTTTCAACAAGGGTTTGCTTCCAGGTTTTCTTCTCCACAACAAATACATTTTCAACAAATCAATCATAGACATATTTATAGCAACCTTTATGGGTTTAAAAAAACTTTTCTTTCCCTCCAGCCTCAGAATTCTGTTTCCCAAGTTGAACACACCTGATTCTTTCCATTATTTCTCACATGCTATGGCTGCTGAACTGCTTATAAGATCTGTCAATCTCTTCAAGAATCCTTCTAGGTTGTGTATAGCTTTCACAATAAAGATGCCCAAAAAAAGACATGATATTTTAGCTGAGGCCTTCTCAGTACTGAAAAGAAGCCATTAATTACTTTTTAATTTATGCATCTTAGAGAGATGGTTCCTTTCTCTATCCCAGCATCATTTTTATTTTTTTTTTTGTCTCCTTTCAGTTTGGGATTCCTTATAAGTCCTGTGTTGTTTTTTTTTTTTTTTTTTTTTTTTCTTTCCAAAAAGGCTTTCTTCATTTCTACTTGTGCATTAGTACTTCTTGAATATTGAGTACTTGTTTTTGTTGAATTTCTGTGCTAAGTTTAAACTAATATCTCAAGATAACTTTGAATTTGAATTCCATCCTCCCAGGTGTTGACAACCTCTTGCAGCTTGTCATTCACCCCCAATTTCATAAGCATGCTGTTATGCAACTTAATAAAAATATGGAATTCAGACTTAAACACATCCTTTCAATTACCAGGTAAAAAGTTTTCTAGTTTAGCTGTAAAGCCCTTATAACTCTGATACTGATAACCATTTTTCGAACTATTCTGGGTCCATCTGATAAGACAAATTATAGCCATGTCATTTGGACCATATTCTCTAGAATGTTGCCATAAAGACAGTGTCTTGAGTTTGTTTTTTGTTTTGCTTTGTTTGATTTTTTTTTTAAATAAGAAACTTGACTTCTATACTTTCTTATGTAAAACATTCTCCCATTGGGTATTTTTCATTATCTAATGCATCTATTTGTGATTTTCTTGAGGCTAAATTTCTAGTGAGTCTATAATTTCAACTTTAGGATAAAGGAAATATTTTTTTAAATTTCTGTTATGAATAAAAGTTCTATCACTCTGAGACCAAGGGGTTAAAAAATTGGATTTTGGAAGATCCTTTGAGTTAAACCTTGTTATTGCTCAGAGTCTCAAAAGTTTTGCTTCCCCTGTGCTTAAAAATCTGTTTTGCAGCTGTAGTTAAAGCTAGTGAAAATACAGCTACAGATAAATTATTTTGCACTCTGTTTAATCTATCAGGATGGACAGAAATTAGCTATATTAAAGTAGTATTTCCAAACACCCCTTAGACTAAAGGATTTATTCTTCACTACTACTCACCTTGTGCATTCATCTGCATCCTTGCAAAGGCACTGTATGTGCCTTTCCTAATCCAGCAACATTTCACTTTCAGCTTACACCCACTGAGACAAATCCTTAGCAGGGGGATATTGGTAATGCTTTATTGCCTTGAACAGAATAAACCCTCAGTTTTAAACTGGCTGAGGATAATCCAACCCACTTCTTGTAAGTTTTGAAAACAGCACCTACGTCCTTCCTTGCCAGGGCTAGCATCCACCTACCCTAGTAGATAGGTTTATTGTACAGCCTGTTTAGTAATGAAAGCAAAGAACTGAGTTCTTTCTGATCATTGCTTTATGTAAAAGGGAGTAAAGGAGAACACTACCTTTTTCCATTCTAATTGCAGTAGAGATCAGCTGGCTAACTGCCTCTAGCTGAATCTTCTAATTACCAAAAATGTTTTAATCATTACATACCCTTGAAGTGAACATAATATTATGACAGCTGTTTCCAATACAATGAACAGCAGCTGAACTACATCACCACCGTATGGAGCAAATCCCTTCAATGACTTTGCTCCTTTCATCATTCAGCTCCATCCTTTATATCATGACTAGCTCCAGAGATTTTTGTTTTCCCCTCTGCCAGCTGCTGTTCTTTAGTTCCAGGAGGTGATTGCTGGTGGGATTTGCAGACAGGTATGGTCACCTTCATACATTTGACTGTCTCTTAATTGTTACCTGCTTGGGCTGCTGGGGGGGGATACAGGAACACGAGGAAAGTTGAGATTTGCTACACTGGAAGGAAAAGCACTGCTACTGTTACCCAAAGTGCATTTGGGTTATCTTAGAGACCTGCTTTAAAACTCACAGGAAAATAAGGGAAATATGTCTCTGTAAAGTGAGGCAGGGCTCCTGACCACACTTGTGAGCACTGCTTTAAATACTGTTAACGTTCAGTTGTGGATGCATTAGGTGGTTTACATTGTTTGGTTTTTTTTTAACAATTATATGCCCCCCTTGTGCCAAAACCTACTACATAACATCTATTTTTGTAACTCCACTCCTGCAATTACTGACCCTACTGATAGCTATGTGTTCAATTAAAAGCACTATTAAGTGTAACTGGGGCATCTTGGAGTTTTTCAGCCTAGAGAAAATGAGTCTGGGGGGAGACCTTATCTCTCACTTCAACTACCTGAAAGGAAGTGGTTGAGAGGCAGGGGTCAGCCTTTTTTCCCAAGTCACAGGTGATAGGACAAGAGGAAATGGCTTCAAGTTGCACATGGGGAGGTTCATATTGAATATCAGGAAAAACTTGTTCACTGGAAGGGTTATTAAGCATTGGAATGGGCAGTCCAGGGAAGCAGTTGAGGCACCTTTCCTGGAGGTTTTTAAAAGATGGGTTGGCATAGTACTCAGTGACATATTTTAATGATGTCGGTTTTTCTTTTTTATCAGTTAGGTTGATGGTTGGACTAGATGACCTTAAAGGTCCCTTCTGACCAAAGAATCATAGAATTGTCTAGATCTCTAATGACTAGAAAGGTATGAAAATATGGGAGCTGTTATTGCAGAGCTACTCATGGTGGGCAAGCTGAGTGGATAAGTTAAAGACCCTTTGATTCTTCCCTTACATAGAAACTAAAGAATTTGTTTAATTGGCAAAATTGTGTTTCTGGCAGAAGTCTAGTCACTTAATTGGGTAGTGAGAAAGGTATAACTTGATACAGCAAAGGGCAGAACAGGCTGTGCAGTTACACCCATAAATAGAACTACTGAAACCAATTCTGACATTGACCTATCTATCCACAGTGTGGATGTTCAGGGGCTTATTTCATTTTCTAGAAATGCTTATATGAAGGACTTGTGGAAACTGCTCACTCTAGGAGTTAAGTCTGCATGTGCAGCACCTTTTCAAGCCTCCTTATTCTGATTGCCTGAGGTGGATTTGCTCCTTTTGTTTCTCTGTAACCTGTGAACAGTGAGTACAGTGTACAAAATATCACTCTAACTACTGCTGACATTGTCTAAAACATATTTAATGCTTGTACTTGAACTAGAAGCCCAGAGTCAAAGCAACTAGTCTGGAAGACTTTTCCCCAGTAGATTTTACCAGGCAGTGTTTTACAAAGATGTCAGTGAAAGGTCAAATACCACATAATTCTGTTCTGGACCCATCACTGAGTTTCTTTTACTTTTACTGAGTGCTTGCTCTGATCTAAGAGCTGCAAAGTCATAATTGCTTGGCTATCGGGAAAGTAAAAAACGTGTTAAACATCGTCTTTGTATTGCTTTTGGGGGGAAGTGCAGTATCTCTAAGCAGATGGAATAGAAAATGGGTACACTGATTCTTTGGCTTCACCCCTTTCCTAGCACATGGGACAGGAAAATACCCTTGGCATTTCCACAGCAAATGAAAGATGGTTTTCTCAAACTCCTGTGAAGCAAAGAACTCTTCTTGTGTTGTGTCTTTTGTGCATTTTAATAAAATAATCATGATTTGAGTTCAAGCTTCTCAGAAAACCAGAGCAAGCAATGAAAATAGTAGCAAATCTTGAAAAAGGAGACTTATGAACTTACTTAAAACTTATGAAGTAATTCAATTTACTCCCTTTATTAAGGATATTTACCACAGGATAAGACTCTGTGCAATTAGGTCCTGCATTTCAGTTGACACATGACAACTTGTTAACCCAGTGTAATTCAATAGCATATGAAAGGAGCAAGCAGCAATAAAAGCATGTGGAGGTCCTAAAAACTTGAGTTGATCTGAAATTGGGTTCTATTGAGGTTAATCATAAAAATCCCAGTGACCTATCAGCAGCCAGGATTTCCTTCCGGGTATTCAAAAAACAATAATTTGTGAGCAAAGGAGATGGACTTTGCAGATGCATGAAGATTAATATTAATGTTTATCTTTTAAAATTGTCTGGATTACGTGAAATTATACCCTGCATGTATTAGCATGCTGGCTTTCTCCTGACACTGGGCCAGTGTCCAGGCTCTGCTTTTAAGTGCATCGGCTACAAACTTTCTTTACACTATTCTATTATCTCTAAATTTTACTGATATTCCCTAAACCCCACAAAGTATCTCTGGAAGAACTGAGGCATTGCATTTTCTCTTTAAAAGCTGGATAAAGTGAGAAAAAGAAGTGTCCTGAGCCAGTCAGAGAATAAGTTGTTTTCAGAGCCTAGGATAGAAATTAGGTCTGGGAAGCCCTGCTAACCCCCTTCCCTCACCTCACTGCATTTTCACATACTGAAAAAATGCCCCTTGAAGACATCTGTGGAATTTGTTTCATTTACACTATATTCATCAGCTGGCAATGTAAACAAAAACCTCTTGTGGAGAAGGATATTAGACTATTAAGGAACAGCTCAAAGAGGAAATTTTATCAGACATGAGTGGAGACTTTCTTTAAATATTATTTCTGCAACAGATTCTTGAAATTCCCAGACACTCTATTTTCCTCCCTCTGCCAGACACTCAGCAGCTCATGACCCAGATGCAGCATTGAAGACCCCCAAGGGTAGACAAGGAAAACTGTTTCTGAACCAGTTCATTTTGTACCTGCTTGAAAAATATATAATAACAATCCAGGCAAATCAGTTCTTGCTATCTATTTCTTGCTGAATGAAGTACAGCTACAGACTTAAGCCTCTTGAAATGTCATTACAGAACCTCACCATCAAGGCACAGCAGTTTTCTAACTCTATGTATTTTCTCAGAACCGCTTTATTGGGGCCCTTTATGGGGAGAATGACTCCCTCAGAACCAATCATAAGAAGGGCAATGTTGTCTGGCATTTTTGTAATAACATTTAGTCTTGAAGCTCTGGAGAAAATCCATGTACACTTTTAAAATTCTCACTTTCTTTACAAGAACCTAATAGTTATATTCTGTTAAATGATCTCTTCCTACAGTGAAATCTGTTCTTATTTTTAATTCATTTGCATCTGTTATTGTTGTACAAATTTATTTCAACACATCCTCTTCAAATTGATTGTGTTTTCTGTTATTTTCTTAGAATAAAACATTAGATTTGAATGAATGATGAGGAAAATGCCCAAGCAAATAAGCTTTGAACCCCAGAAACCAGAGAATGATACAAACAACATTTACAGGCAGCAGCAAATTGTAGGGAACTGAAGACCTGATTTTCCCATAGGTGCTCATGCTCTTTGACTCATCTTGACTTCAGTTAGGGTCATGGGTATTCAGTGTTTCTGAAACCCATCCTCACGCATACATAGGCCAGGGATTGCAATTCTGGCTGAGCTCATAACAGATTTTGAGAGGTCTGACTCGTAGTCTCTTTCTTTAATTGCTAGATGTTGCAGAGTTTGCAGTGAAATTACTATTGTTATTCAGGAAGGGTGTATTTAACTGTATATATAGTTCCACATGCTTGACTAAATTACAGTAATTCCATTGACTTGTAGCAGCTGAGAATCTTGTCTTTACGTTTTAGTAACCATTCACAAACTTCTGGCTATTTTAACAGAAACTAGGCTTTCTTTATTGTTTTATGATTCCCTCTCCCATCATTGCTAACTGTCCAGCCACATTAATCATGCAAAAATAAGCATACCATCATGCTTTCTAATTAGTAGCTGCCTTCTTCAGAATGAATTCTTCATGAATTCACAGATAGGATCAGAATTCTATCTTGATATCACAGCTAATATTTATCACCAGTGTACTGTGTGTATGATCAAGGGTGGTTAGAAATGGTATTACTTTTTTCCTCTTTTTTTTCCCAGCTTGTATATGGATTCACTGTTTATAATATAAAGATAAATCTACAACAAGGAAAGTATCCTAGCTTATAGGAGCACACACACACATTCCTAGCAGCAGTAGCTGTTTGCTATTACTGATGTGCCAGTTACAGAAAAGAGGACTGAAGTACTGAAGGACTTTCACCAAATTCTGTAACTGTCAAAGTTGGAAGTGACCTCTAGACATCATCTAGTCCAACTACCTTGCTAAAGCAGGATTGCCTAGAGCACATTAATCAGTACTGCATCCAGGCAGGTTTTGAAGACCTTCAGGAAAGGGGACTCTACAACCTCCCTGGGCAAGTTTTTTTCCTCATATTTGATTAGAACTTCCTATGTACCAGCTTGTGCCCATTGCCCCTTGTCCTGTCACTGGGAACCACTGAGAAGAGTCCACCTTCATCCTCCTTCAACCCACCCTTCAGATACTTCTGAGCATTAATAAGGTCTTCCCTGAGCTTTCTCTTCTCAAGACGAAAGAGTCCAGCTCTCTCAGCCTTTCTTCATCAGGGAGATGCTCCAATCACTCCATCTTTGTTGCCATATGCTGGATTCTCTCCAGTAGTTCCCTGTCTCCCTTGAACCAGAGAGTCCAGAATTGGAGGCAGTATTCCAGTTGTGGGATCATCAGTGCAGAGTAGAGGGGAAGAATGACTTTCCTTGACCTACTGGCCACATTCTTCACTATGTAGCCCAGGATTCCATAAGCCCCCTTGGCGACAAGGGCACATTGCTGGGTCATGGATATCTTATCTACCAGGACCCCAGATCATTCTCCTTAGAAGTAATTTCTAGCAGGTCCACCCCTAACGTGTACTGGTGGTGCCTGGCATTCTTCCTCCCCAGGTGCAGGATCCTACTCTTGCCCTTGTTGAACCTCAAAAGGTTCTTCTCTGCTCAGCTCTCCAGCCTGTCCAGGTCACGCTGGATGGCAGCACAGCACTCTGGAGAGTCAGCCAGCCCTCCCAGTTTGGTATCATCAGCAAACTTGCTGAGGATACACTCGGTCCCTTTTTCCAGGTCATTGATGAATATGTTGAACAAGACTGGAATGAATATTGACCCTTGTGGGACACCACCAGTTACAGGCCTCCAACTTGACCCTGCTCCATTAATTACAACTCTCTGAGTTCTGTCACACAGCCAGCTCTCAATCCACCTCTCTGCCCCATCATCTAGCCCACATTTCCTCAGTTTCCTAAAGAGGATGTGATGGGAGACACTATCAAAAGCCTTGCTGAAGTCAAGGTAGATGACTTCTGCTGTTCTCCCCTCATCTATATATCCACTTATCATAGAAGGTTATCAGATCGGTCAAGCATTATTTTCCTTCGGTAAATCCATGTTGACCACTTCCAATGATTTCCTGTTCTTTAAGATGTGTGGAGATGACATCTAAAACAAGTTCCTCCATTACCTTCCCAAGTACGGAGATGAGACTAGTAGGCCTGTAGTTCCTTGGGTCCTCCTTGACCTTTTTTGTAGACTGGAGTGATATTTGCCTTCCTACAGTCCTCAGACTCTTCTATTCTCCATGACCTTTCAAAGATGATGGAGAGTGGCCTAGCAATAACATCTGTCAGTTCTCTAGAGCACTCACAGGTGCATCCCATCAGGCCCTATGAACTTATGGGTTTCTAGTTTGGCCAAGGGATCTCTAAGCCAGTCCTCTTCTACAGAGTGAAAATCTTCCTCTCTCCAGACTTTCTTCCTTGTCTCCAGGGTATGGGAAGGCCACAAAGATGATTATAGGAGCACCTCTCTTATGAGGACAGGCTGAGTTCAGCCTGGAGAAGAGAAGGCTCTGGGGAGACCTTCTAGCAGCCTTCCAGTATCTGAAGGGAGCCTATAGGAGAGCAGGAGAGGGACTCTTTGTCAGGAAGTTTAGTGATAGGACAAGGGGTAATGACTTAAACTAGAAGAAGAGAGACTTAGATTTCATATTAGAAAGAAATTCTTTACTGTGAGGGTGGTGAGGCACTGGAACAGGTTGCCCAGGGAAGTTGTAGATGCCCCATCCTTGGAGGTGTTTAAGGCCAGGTTAGAGGGGGCTTTGAGCAACTTGCTCTAGTGGGAGGTGTCCCTGCCCATGGCAGGGNACTTAAACTAGAAGAAGAGAGACTTAGATTTCATATTAGAAAGAAATTCTTTACTGTGAGGGTGGTGAGGCACTGGAACAGGTTGCCCAGGGAAGTTGTAGATGCCCCATCCTTGGAGGTGTTTAAGGCCAGGTTAGAGGGGGCTTTGAGCAACTTGCTCTAGTGGGAGGTGTCCCTGCCCATGGCAGGGGGGTTGGAACTTGGTGATCTTTAAGGTCCCTTCCAACTCTAACCATTCTGTTATTCTATGATATACTGAAGGAACCTCCTTTTGTTATCTTGAACTGTAGTAGCCAAGTTAAGTTCTGCTTCAGCTTTGGCCCTTCTAATTTCCCCCCTGCATAACTTCACTACCTCTTGGCACTGCTTATAAGTTGCCAACCCACTTTTCTGAAGACCATAAACTTTCCTTTTATTCCTGAGGTCCAGCCAAACCTCTCTATTTAGCCAGGCTGACCTCCTCCATCAGCAAATTTTTCAGGACTTGGGGATGGCCTCCTGCCATGCTTTTAAGAGTTCCTCCTTGGAGCATGACCAGCCTTCCTGGGCACCTATGTCCTTCAGGACTTTCCCAAGGGAGACTCTCAACCATGCTCCTAAGAAGGCCAAAGTCTGCTCTTCAGAAGTCTAAGGTGGCAGTTTTGCTGGCTTTCCACCTTGCTTCTCCACAAATTGAAAAATCTATGTTTTCATGATCACCCTGCCCAAGATGACTGCCAACCTTTACATCCCCTACAAGAACTACTCTGTTAATAACAGCAGGTTCAGTAGGATGCTTTGCCTGGCTGGCTCCCTTACCAACTGTGTTAGGAAGTTGTCTTCCACACACTTCAGGAACCTCTGGAACTGCTCCCTCCCTGATGTGTTGTATTTCCAACAGACATCTGGGAAGTTGAAGTCCCCCATAAGAACAAGGGCAAGTGATTGTGAGACCTATACTAGCTTATAGAATATTTCATGAACCTCTACATTCTGGTTGGGGGGTCTGTAATAAACTCCCACCATGATGCCTGTCTTATTCACCTTCCCCTTGATTCTTACCCATAAACACTCAACACTGTTGTTTACATTTTTAAGTTCTAGGCATTCAAATTGTTCCTAACACAGACAGCCACACCACCACCTTTCCTTCCTTACCTATTTCTTCTGAAAAGTTGATAGGAGTGCTGTGATTGACAGCTGTTGTGTGAGTCTTCCCACCACATTTCTGTGCAGGTAACCGTATCATAGTTTTCCTGCTGTACAAATACCTCCTGCATTTGTCCATTCTGTGTGCATTTATGTAGTTGCACTTCAGCTGGGCTAATTGTCCTATCACTATTTTGGGAGGATGAGTTCCATTCCCCACCTGACAGTGCTCAGACCCTTCTGTAGTTGCCAACCCATCGCCACCCCTCATGTCATCACTACCACCTGGATCACCATACCCCACATCCACTGAGACAGCAGACTGCAGGTCAGTACGTAGAAGCCCACAAATCTTAACTTGTTTGTATTTCCCATTACACAGTTATTCCCAATGCACAGTTAGTAATAGTTTATAGGAAAATATGGTTGTTCCTCTTTTTTATTGGATGCCTTCTGGTGTAACTCTCATTTCAAAGTAAAAATCCAACTGCGTATTTTCTCTAAATGATTACTAGGTTTTGTTCAACTGAAAGCAAATGCTTGCTAATGGCATAATGCAGATGCCTATTGCGTGCAGTACTTTATTTTTGCTCATTTTAGTTCAGGAAACTTGGAATAAAATACTTCTATTTTACAGCTTTCTGCAGCAAATGCAAGCATAAGAAACTGCTCTGCAAGCAAATTCTGATTTAAAAATTACTGCCATTTCTTCTTTATTCCTTATATGTACATCTTCAGGACAACAGGACGGAGAGCAGATAAGGCAGCTGTAGAAGAAATGTCACACTCGCTCAAAAGGGGCCAAATGTTAAAGTGAGGCCACTTTTGTTCTAGGTGAAAAAATGGTCCAACTAAAAAGAAAACAATGTTATCTCCACAGGATATGGTTTACTGCTATTGACTCCCTTTTTCATGTCAGCCTCAGTGTACGAGTATCTCTCCTTTCACTTATTTTTTTTCTTTCTGTATTTTAGAACAAAAAGGCAAGATGTACTCTGTACTGGCAGTTGCTCTGAGAACTGCATCTACAGATTGTTGTAGTTACAGCAAAGTCAAAGCTGGAGTGCAAAGATCTGCTTCTTTGTTGTGGATGGAAGAACTGTCTTGGAAAAAATAAAGAACGGTCTGACTTCCATGTTATAACTCAAACCAAATCCAAATGGTTGAGGAAAGCTACAATAAATAAGATTATATTATGTAAATCTTGCTAGACCTGACCAAAAAATAATTTCCTGCCGATTATTTTTTGACTAACACACATTTGTGTGGGCTAAGACTAGTCCTTCTTTGAACTTTTGTTACTAGCTGTTTTTCTTCATGTTTGTGATTCCTAATGAAGGAATGCAAAGATTTTGAAATCTATCTGGAAAGGCAATAAATTAAAAAGTTAGTTTAAGCAAAACTTCATAACCACCCTATTTTCTTCAAGCGTTTTACTGAGTTTCACTATTCACAAGGTTTGAGTAAGCAGCCTCACATTTTTCAGCACTAATCAGAACCCGGCATTTGTATCTTCTTGCAATTCAGGCTATGGTCACTTCTGAAGCAAATGGGACATAGATGCCTGGGTAAGAGCTCTGGACATCAGCTGACACTCTAGAAATTACGGTCTCGCATAGGTTTTGTGTCCTGTCTGCCAACCTTGTGGGAATGTCTCAGATGTCATGCAGCGTCCAAGATGGCAAGGAAAGCCTGTGTCTGGGCACCAGAATTGTTCTCAAGGTGTCTAGACATCAAGTGTCACTACTACCCATTCCAGGGAAGGGGTTGTGATGTTTCATTTGTTCTTCCCTGCCTTTAAAGTTCTCCATACTTGCTTGATCAATACGTCCTGATGTTTTTATGACAGCTGTTCTTGACCTATAGAATTTTTATTTCAAACCTGGCCTCAAACGGTTTCTTGTAAAAGGTCTCTCTGGATTTATTGTTTGAATTGTACAAGCCTTTGCTGGCCACTTCTATACCTTGATCCTGCAAGACAAATCCTTGCTTTCAGTTGTAATTGGTTTTGTTTTCATACATCTCGGACAAAAGAGAAAAAAAAAAAAAAAGAAAAAAAAAACACCACAGTTTGGAATTCAATCCTTCAGCATTGGGCTGAATGTTCAAGCTCAGTAACTTTGCTATTTTCTCTTTGCTCATTATGCAGTCAGTGTTCAGCCTAGTCCTAACTAACAAGCAGTCTTCAATCCCTTGTATAACTCCCGAAAACTTTCATCAGGGCTGTGGTCTGAGAGCAAGATTAATATCTGGGCGTTCCTAAACTTAAACCCAGTGGTGGTGACATTGACTCCCTCTGTGACCTTAGAGAAGTCATTTGGATCAATGTGCCATTGGATTCATAGGCATTTAGGTTATAAGATACAAGGCTAATAGCCCACATGTACCTGTCAAGAACAAGCAGTGCAGAGAAAATGAGCTATAACTGATTCTGACAAAAAACAGAATTTTGTTTAATGAAAAGCAATTTAATGAGTTGGGTTGGGATTTCAGGGAGATGATCCAGACTACAGGTAAGTTTGAAAGTTCACGAACAGCTATGCTTGAAAACCAATTACCAAGCGTGTTTCTGCAGAACTCTATCCTGAACCTAATACTGATCCTTATTTCTATTCACATGTAAAGGGATGGCACAGAGCACAAGAATTGGAGGAGGATGGCAAATGAGGGAGAGCTGTGAGCACATCAGAGGACAGGGTCAAAATTCAGAATATTTTTCACTAATTAGACAAAAATTATGTGATCCATTAGGAAAAATACAGTAATCTGCATTTAGGAGTAATTGTCTGCAAAATGCAGAGTGGGAAGTAGCTGGAAAGTAATATTTCATTAACTTGGAATATGAAGAAACACAACCTTAAACACCAGATAGGAATGTTGCAAAAAGGGCAAGCGCTGTAAAAAATATGTAAAAAGAGTATCTGCTATATGACACTTCATAAGTGCTCATAAGGCATCATTTGGATGACTATACATTTTCAGGCACAGGGCATGAAAAAAAAATCATGTATGGCAATGATCAGAGACTAAATAGCAGTACTATTCTAATTAATTGAAGTGATAAAGCATAATAGATAAATAACTGAAAGAATTACAGAATCGTAGAATTGTCTAGGTTGGAAGGGACCTTTGAAATCAAGTAGTCCAAATGTCAACCTAACTCTGATAACAAACAACAACCCATCACTAAAGCATGTCACTAAGCACCATGTCAAACTGTCTTTCAAATACCTCCAGGTATACCTCACTTCCTTGAGCAGTCCATTCCAATGCTCAATAACCCTTCCAGTGTACAAATTTTTCCTAACATTCAATCTCAACTTTCCCTGGCACAATTTGAGGCTGTTTCCTGTTGTGGCCAGTGACTTGTGAAAAAGTGCCTCTCTGCAACTTCATTTTGGGTAGTTGGAGATAGCAATGAGGTCTCCCATCAGCCTCCAAGCTGAACAATCCCAGCTCCCTCAGCCTCTCCTCATAACACTTACTCTCCAGACCCCTCACCAGCATTGTTACCCTTCTTTGGACCTGTTCCAGCATCCCCAATATCCTTCTTGCGGTAAGGGACCCAAAACTGGACACAATACTCAAGATCAGGCCACAGCAGTGCTGAGTAGAGGGGGCAGTCGGGAGATCACCTCCCGAGTCCTACTCACCACACTGTTCCCGGTACAGGCCAGGATGCTGTTGACCTTCTTGGCCACCTGGGCACACTGCTGGCTCATGTTCAGCCAGCCATTGACCAACACCCCCAGGTCTTTTTCTGCCAGGCAGCTCTCCATCCGCTTTTCCCCAAGCTTGTAGGACTGCATGGGGTTGTTGTGACCCAGGTGCAGGACCTGCCCCTTGGCCTTATTGAACCTCATCCCATTGGCCTAGACCCATCTATCCAGCTTTTCCAGATCTCTCCGCAAAGCCCTTCTACCCTCAAGGAGGTTGACACTCCCACCTAGTTTAGTGCTATCTGTAGACTTACTGAGGGTGTACTTGATCCCTTCATCCAGATCATTGATGAAGATGGTAAAGAGAGTTATCCCCAATACTGAGCCCTGGGGGACACCACTTGTGATCAGGAGAAGTTAAGTTTCATCTGCTGGTGGCTAACTCGGGTTCTTTCAATGATTAGCATCTATTGGAAGGAAGACTGGAAATTTTCTGTATCTGCACACATTGCATAATAGGCCCTTTGGACTTTACCAAAATATATAATTGATAAAGCTGGGGAAAAGGGAAAATTCCACTTAAGGAACATTCATCATCCTTTTTCAGCAGAGGCACATTTGGCCCCCAAAAGGGGAAGGGGGAGTAATAATTTCATTTTTCAACATTTTCTTTTGATATGTATATTAGTTTTCACATCTAGAATTAATTGATTTAAAGTTTTATTCTTTTCTCTATCACCAAAGGGGTTCTGTGTTTATTGTCTTCTTTAGTTCTAAGAGCAAGTTCAAAAGGAAATGAACAAGTAATAATAATAAAAAAGAAATCTAGCTGTCAGTCATACAAATTCATCTTCAGTCAAGACTGGCTCTTTTATTTCCTTCTGACACGTTATTACTCTTATCACTGCAAGTGCCATTTTTCATCATGCTTCTTGTTTACCTCTTAATTGCTCTGAAAGGTATTCAGTGTTTTGCAAGAAAACCTTTTCTTTGGTTATATGTCATCATGTACACCTATCTTGACCTCTGAGTGATGCATAGCAAATGAAGTTAAGAGGTACCCTTAGGAAAACCTTATGCTAACATTGTAAGAACCATGCAGTACTAGCAGATACATAGCAGAAATGGAAGAATCACTTTTTGTGAACACAAAAATAGGCAAAATGGATTTAGGAAGAAAATCTGGAGAAATCTTGGAGAAATATAACATTAGTTACTTGCATTGCCTTTGCTGTTGGCAAGAGGCTTATACTTCATTGAATACCAAACTCTAACAGTCACAAAGTCCTTGTGTGACTTGTGTACAAAGAGTAACAACTGGATGAGGCAGAGAAGAGGTGACCTCAGGCACAATCATCCTGTATCATTCCCCATGGCACTGGTGAGACCCTTGACTTGGAACAATAGGAAAGAACTGATAAATCTGGACACTTTTCTGCATGTCACTAGCCTGTTCAAAGTTTTGTGAGGTTGCAGAGCTAAATAATAGTGCAAAAGGGCAGGAATTCTTGCAGCAATATATGAGGCAAATTTTAAGGATATTTAGATGCTTACTTTCCATGTGTTGCTTAATTACTTCTGAAAAACTACTTCAAATCCCTGTTGTGCTTCTGAGCAAAATCCTTTGAAACTGAGAAACTTTTAAATTTCTTATTGATTCTCTGAATCCTGTATTTGAGAAGCTTGCTCTAGACCTGATTCAAAATATGACAAAACATCTTAACTCTCTGAGAGAGTATCCAGGGATATGGTACAAATGCATTTTCAGTTTTTCTGGTAAAATAGGACCCCCTCTGTTTCCTATTAGTGGGATTATAAATCACTTCTTTTATGCAGTAAATTCAAATAACTGCTGAATACATATAGCCAAAAGTATTAGTGGGTCTCAGATAAAGTAGATCCAGGAATTTCTAGACTAATGATGAATCAAAAGCTTATGTTGAACGTAGAGGAAGAGCTTAAGACCACCAGCTCCCAGATACTGGCTATGAAGCTCTTCTGAGTTGTCACTATCAACAATTTGAAGACAAATGCTTTAATCTGAATTTTTATTTTTAAGTTGAAACCACAAAGAGCAAGAAATTTTGCTAGTGCTAACATAGTGGAGATGAAACCAGAATAACACATCTTGTGGTTTCTAGTGTTAACATTGCTCAGTCACTTTTACCCCATCCGTAGTGGATGGGTAAATCCATACAGGATTCAGCTAACAGTGCCAGTGCTGGGAGTGCAGTGCAGTTCTGGGGGTGGCAGGAGTAGCTGCTACACTGTAAAAAGACAAGTTGCTCAGAGAACATATTACATTAAGGATTTGTTTGATTGCCCAGGTGGAAATTAAAGATCCTATGGCAAGTTTTAAAAAGAGTGGAAGATAAACCAAGAAATTATTTGCCTTCAGAGCTACCGGACTATTCAAGCATCAAACTCATTGCTTTAAAGCTCATGGGGATACTTGCACAGTGTATGAAATGCAGTAATCCAGCCATTTTTTTTCTTTTTTTATTACCTGGAACTGTGCAGGTTACACAATCTCTTAGCTGAGTCACTTTGTTTAGCTTAACTTCTTTCTGAGCAGACAGGAGTCCTGCTAGCATAGCCAATTCAAAGTCTCTCTGGAGCATGGAGGAGTTTTCAGTTTGAATCAACAGACATACTGGTCTCATTTGTCTCACATGCTGTCCCACAGCTGAAGTGGTGGCAGGTATTCTACAGCCACTCATGACTAGTTTTAATTGCAGGCACTGAGGACAAGTGGGGTGCCTACTGATCAGATTAATTTTCAGCTTGATTTTACTTCAAAGCATCGACCCATGAGAAGATGAAGCCTCATAACTGAAATGAGATGATCTTGAGCCTCCCATTTAAGAAAATAAACTCTATTTTTCTTCAACTCCTATTTTCTAAATCAGGAAAGCTATTGACTCTTCATGATTTTGTCTACCGTTTTTACATATTATAATTTTTTTTTCCGTTTCTGTTAAGCTGTCATTGTTATTGGAGCACATTTTCCAGACTATCAACATATTTCATTTTCACAATCTAAGATTTTGTATTGGAGGTACACAGTGTATATAAAGGGTACATGGAAAAGCAACTCGCAAACTTATAAAAAAGGCTTGTGGCCACAGTGGAACTAAGGGTAGCAACAGGTTACAGATAATAGATGCAGTATGCACCTTGTTGAACTCTTGAAGGCTCTACTAGGATGAAATAACCCTTGAGGGCCAGAGAAAAAAATGTGTCAGCACACTTGCACTCTCTGGGGCATGCATCTAAGCATAAAGCAGGATGTTAGCTGTCTCAGGGCACAGGCTGAAAGACAGGTGTTTTTGGGGAAGAAAATGGCAGAGTAGACTGTAAAGGATCCTGAACATTGCTCTTTACAAAGTCCACTCTGTTTTTGTTGGTCACTTTTAAGTAGGAACCCACTGTGTATTTGAAATGTCAATCATTTTATTCTCTCTCTTAAATTATGCAGATAACTCTTGAGAAACTTTGGGATGGGTTTTAGTTTTACCATGCACTCTTTGAATTTTAACCTACAGAGAAGAATATGTAACAGTTCAAAGTTATACAACATTAATGCATTTGATAATTTTCATAATAGAAAAGCATAGGAGTTGAACAAAAATGTCCATACAAGTTAATTAAATCAAGAAAAATATTAAAATGAGAAGTCTTAATGAATAAAAACATCAGGAACAGGGAAGAAGGTTGCCCACTGTGTAGAGATAAAACTCTTTAGGAGACATAAAAAATTAATTCATGAGATATGGGAAAGAGTTTCTGTTTTAGGCTGGAGAGATAACTACTACACTCTTCTCTAGGTTAGATCATTTTGAACATAAATCAGAAAACCTTCTTTGGCTCTAGCTGAGCTATAATTATTTACTACAACTAACAATTTGTTCTGAATACTTTTTGAAGTGAGCTAAGTATAACTTATGAAACAAAATGAAATGATAGGTTGTATCTATGTACAGTTTTATGAGTTTGACATTCTGTGAAAGTTTCTTGTCTGAGAGACACAGCCAAAGGATCCCTAGCAATAACTGTGTGTCCTTGGAACTGTCTAAATAGTTCCTACCACATAAGAAATTACATGAAACTGTTTAACCTATCAGGCTAAAAGACACCTTTGGATACTTTAGGATTGAAAGCATCAGTCCTAACCATTGACTTTGGTGGAATTAGATAGGCTAAGCACTGCTGAGTGGGGAGCTAGAATCACTAGCAGTGTTCAGGGAAGTGCAGAAGGCGGCAGTGCCCTTTACATAAACCCCAAAATGTATTGCAGATAAAGGCATTGTTAATGCTGTAGCTCCATGCAGACACTGAAGGGATATGGCTAAAGGGATACGGCACAAGTGACCTGCATTATTGTAAGCTGAGAGAAGAGATTTCAGGGGACTCTCCCCGGTAAATATCTTCTGGGCCCAAAGAACTTTGACAAAGCTTGGATCCTACTGTACTCTGTATGAGAAGAATGCTTGCAGAGTAACTGTAGGGAGGTGGTTGCTGTTATACTCATTAAAATTACTTATGTTGTAACATAGTCATAGAAATAATAAGATTTCTTGATGTGTGTTTATTTCCCACTGGTACAGTATGTTGTATTATGATAGCTTTGCAGTCACAGTGTGCTTGTTCTGGTCGAAGAGACACATTCATTACAAACCCTTCTTTTTCAGATGCTTATAAATTTCTGGAAAAGACTAATCCTTTGGCTTGACGTTTCCTTTGTTCTTGTCAAACAAAAGGTTCTGATTGTTTTCACTCTTTTTCTTGTCTATTTGTTAAAACAGATTGGTTGCTTTGGGGTTAACAAGCCAATAAAAAAAATCCAATTTACTATTGCATATTTACATAATATGTTTACCCATATATAATCCAAAATTTACTGTATTTTAATATATTATGTTTCAAGTAGACATAATTCATCAGGATAACCTGTCTGGGTAAATCTGGAGGAAATTTAAACAAAGCTTGTAGCAATAAGAAAACTCTTATGTTAAATGTCATATAAACTTCATCTGGGGTTCAACCAGTTTCATTCTTTCAGGTCATAAGTGTGATGTTTCCACTTTTAGAAAGGACATATTTTGTTCATTTAAATGAAATAAGCATTTGTCTTATAATCCCTACTCCATAGTTTTCTGAGTAACTGAAGCAAGATTTTTGACACTGAGTATGGCTTTTGAGGTTTGGCTTTGTTGGCTACTATTCATCTATTTTCAATTGCTATAGTTGTAAATTCCTGATATCCAATATATGCCTTGTGTGCCTGCCACCACTGTCACATCTGGATCGCTCTCTGATACACAACAGCAGTTGTTTAAGAGGTGTCATTTAGACTGTCCTAATAATAGCCACTCTTGACCTTCTGCACACAGCCATCCTTTCTGTGAAGCCCTGCTAAGATGTTTAGATGAAAGCATGATTATCATAGCTTTCATTCCAATCAACTTTTTCATGCTTCAGGGCTCTACAACCCACAGCACGCCACAGCCTACACTATACGTGTGTGCCTGCCTCAGACTTGAACTGGGCATTAAGGAGCAAAAGGGAAGGAGGAAAAAGCCTGGCAGATCTATTTGGTCCAGCATATCAATTCAAGGCTAATCTCCCAATTTTCCTATGCTGCTTCCAGGAACCAAGCAATGATTGTTAGACCTGGTGGAATTAATTAGACTGAAGACCAGCCAAGATATTGAAGACCAAACCAAACAAGATATGGATCCCAATTTTAAAAGTTTCTGGTTTTACCCCCCAAAAAGCAGAGATGTATAAAGTTCATATTACCCCGTATTACTGCTTAAAGACATTAGATATTTATCTTTTAATATGGGTTCCCAAATTGCACTTCTATCTAAACATGACAGCTTTCATTTCTTGAAATGTGCTGAAGAATAAGGTTTTTGGGTTGTTTTTTTTTTTTTTTTCATAAATTCAGGGGTACTTTTACAGCTGCATGAACTGTCATAGCTTTTCTAAGTGAAAGTCACTATGATAATTTACAGCAGCTATTCTATAAATGTCATAATACCTTTCAAAACTATATTCCCTGACCCAGACTTACACTTACCTTGGGAAAAATTATTTCATATCATATATTTAGATTTTCATTGTCACATCTTTTCTGGTACTGAATCCCAGTGATCACTCCAACTGTAAAATCTCCTGTACGTAACACGATGGCAGACATGTCCCACAGCATAGTTCATGAGCAATAGAATAAGGGGAAATTACAAAAACCATTTAGAAAAGGCAGTTAGAAGGGTCTAGCACATAAAGAGAGCACCTGCACAATACAAGTAGGAAAATGTTCTACTATTGGCTTTAGTAAGACACAGGAATGTACTCCTTGTTGTGAAAGGTTTGAGGGTTTAATGACATGATCAATATTACTGTACAAAATAGATAAAAGTGAGCCAAAATAAAAGCAGAGAATGATGTGGTGTAAGGAAATACTATCACGGATGCAATAAACTTGTCAAGGAAGGAATAAGGGGATGCTACCTCCTATTCTTTCCTGCCTTTTAACATCAAAGCTCATCCAAAAACCTGGTCTGACCACAGTGTTTGCAATTATAGTGAGGCTGAATATTAATTTCAAAGAGTAACTCTGAGAAAGCTTCCCACATTTGTGAAGTCCAGGAATCTGGAAAAAAGAGTGTGTATATTTGCAATATATGTGCAGATCCACCAGCAAGACTAACAGGCTAACAAAGGGAGAGAATAGCCATACAATAAACATTCAACAGAAATACAATATGCAACAAATGTTCTTCTGGTGCAGAGCAACAATGAAATACCCATTGTCTCAGGCTGTGTGAATGGGAGCTATGACTTTAAAGCCTATTGGGCTCTTCCACTGGCTACACGTCTGTTTGAACCTTACAGCCATGTAACACCATTCTGAATTCAATTGAGCCACCTGCTCTGTATCATACCACAAGACAGATATGTATTAAATAGTTGGGATTTACTAATCTTGAATATTCTAGATTTGGAAAGTATTCCACAAAATTGCACCCATGTTTCCCATGTGGAGCTTTGATGTTTCTGAGTATCAGTGTAATCCTCATTGCCTTGTTACCTGAGTTACCTGCATCAAGGATACCTCAAATATCCTACATATACCTCAAATATATTGTATTATTCCACTACAGAAGGAGCCTAAAATCTCAAAGTAAGAAATCACATTGCTACAGGTATAACACATTTTTAATGTGGTTGACTGTTAGAGTGTAGTTGTACCATTGACTTGAGAAGTAGGAGATAAAAATAGTGAAGAGGGCATATTCAGATCCTACCCTAGAAATCTGTTTTCAGTATCCCTGGGATATAATTTGTGACTGCCATGACTTTTTCCCCAGTATTATTAAATTTGATTTCTCTTGTTAATTGTTCCCTTTCTCTTTGGCCCGATCATGCCTGGTATACCTCTATCCAACTTTAAAAGCACATGAAGTTGATGATAGGGCCTTCTAGAGGTGGCAAAATGTATTTGGAACCTGAATTTTTAGTTTCTCTATCCCTGTTTTAAATACAGCAGAAGATAGAGGTAACAGATCTGTCATCAGATTGGTGCAGCTTTAGAGGTATATGAGGTCTCTGGCCCTTGTCTCAGTTTTAACACAGATTCTCAGAGCAAACCTAAATATCATCTATAAACTTGCAACATCAGTTTTCTTTGCAGGTAGTGTAGAAGTGATCATAGTTCCTTGCCAATTTCTGATTAGGGTGAGTTATGCTTGTAAAACTCTTAACAGATCAAATACGCTATGCGAGCTTCACAAGGTCTAAGGTAATGTTCCTTGACTGTGGATCCCCTCAGGAACTGGAAGCGATGATGAAAACATCTTGTCTTTACTGTGGTAGTAATTTTCAGTACAGAAGCAGACAGATAAGTAATGAACTTTGCCCTGTCTCCAGAGCTCATTTAACTCTAGAGGTCTGGAATTAAAAAAACAGTCTAGATCTGATATTTACAAAAGGTGCCTCATGGAGTCTGTTATTCTGTTTTTGATATTGTCCAACACCACTCACCCCCTTGCCACCCCTGAGAACAGTAACGGCTATGTTTCTGCACTTTGAAAGGACAATGATGTGGGTTTTACCATTTAGAAAAATAGCCCTTAACATTTCCCACTGTTCTGTTTCTTGAAGTGGTACTGAACAGATCATCCACATCTATGATGATTGTGGCAATCAAAGGAGGGCCTGGCAGCACCAGGCAGTCATTTTCTGTAATGCAAGAAAGCTGGATGCTTATGGTTTCCAAACACACATCCTTTCTACACAAACCTAATTTACATGACTGAATCATGAAGTATCTTTGTGCTAAAGAAAGCTGTTGTAAAAGACCACCAGAAAATTTTCCCAGCTAGTTTGCTCTCTCTTTCTCTCTCCTTTTTGAAACTCTGAAATTAGCTGTAGGTGAGAGGGCCATTTCCCAAACGCTCTTTGGAATTGCAGTATCAGGAGCACCACGCCTTGTTCCTTTATTTTCCCTTTTTGCCTGCTAGTGATTTTTCCTCTTCATAAGCTGTTTTTCCATCTTTGCTTTCTCAACACACCCCTTCAACAAAAAAAAAAAAAAAGCCTTAGTATTCTTTCCCTTGCTACGCACGCAAATATCTTGCTTGGTTAATCATTTATCTGGAGACTTCCTGTCACAACACCTTTTTGGTTATTTATCTCCTCATAGCTCTTTTATGAGATTTTATGTATCTTTCCAAGCATGAAATAAGTACATGCATTTCCAGGAAATATATTTTACAGACCAGCGGGACAGATATTCTCACTGAGGTTAACAACTCTATTCCATTTTTGACTCACTATTTGCATGGTATCAGAGACAGCTGGTTTTCATTTGATCTTCTTTAGTTGTTTGTTATTATATTTTAATGGCAGTAACATATGAATTTTTAAATACACTGAAAATAGTCCAATAATCATTTTAACTTAAAATCCTAATTTCCTTGAATATATGGTTCCATATCTTTGTTTTAATAGAACAGTACTTGAAGAATTTAGTGAAGCTAAGCATTTTTTAGAAATGCTTTTGTGATAAATGGGTCAAATACTCCTCTCTTTTCCATGTAAGAAGAGACATCTGGGAATTTTTCTTCAAAATAATTCAGAAGTCTCAAAGATGTTTTTAATAAACTACACATCAGGGTTTTCAAATCACTTGCCTAAAAAAAAGAAAATAAAAAAAATTCAAATATGACAGAACGCATAATGGGTGTCTCCTCCAGCACAAGCAAAGCAATGATGAAGCTTTCAGTTTAATATGCTAATTGGAATTCTATCTGCTGCAAATTTCAAATTATCCTTCTGGAAAATAAGGATCTACTCTTCAAATAGTAAAAACAGCAAAAGAATCTCAAACTTAGTCTGAGAAATGTTTGCCTCCCAGAAAAAGCTGTGTATTTGTGCCTCTGAGTGCCAACAGAAACAATGAAGTTACTGAAGAACAACTGTCTTAACTAATCCATATCAAGTGGATTTAATCAAAAGTAAGGGTGATCGGTGTTAGCTTAGCCTGTTTGTTTGTAGCCTCTAAAAGACTGACAGTCAAATGCTGTTTGAAGTAGTAACTTGCATCCCTCACAAGGAGGAAGCTGTTGATTGAAATCTGTTTCTCTTGGTCCATTATACTTACCATCTGCATGGATTCTGGTGGTTGCTTAAATTTCTGTAACAGAGAGGAGAACGTAAAAGTTTTTTTATCACATAACCGGGCCAAGAAAACTACCTATTTACCTTAGGCTACTTAAACAGTAGCCACTTAGTCATCAAAGTCCATAATCCTGGAAAGCATGGTTTTTTCAATGTTTAGGCATATGCTTAACTTTCAACATGAGCTGAAGTCCTATTGCTATCAATGAGATAAAAACATGGTACTCTCCCAGGTACTCTCCTGAATGAGCATCCATTACAGCTAACTTCATCAACATAAAGACTTTTCCTAAGATGAGACAAATTTCCTGTTGGAGTTCTGCTTGCTTTTTACTGAGCCCAAACTACTAACAACTACTCAAAACAACTAACTTGTATATATTGATAAATGGATCTGATTCTTGAAGGCTTTAATAAATTTTTTAACATCAGACTTCACCAAAAAAATAAAAAGGGGAGAGGAATAGATGGGGGCAAAAGTTTACAACCAACTTGGAACATTAGTGGATACATCAAAACTGCATTTCCCAATCTTATAGCATTCAGATGTATACAGCACCCTATTAAATCAGGGATTATAACCCACCAGAGGCTCAGCTAATGGACTTTCAGTGACACTTTGAGATGTTTAGCCAGGCCTTTAAATCATGTAAACAGAAATCAACAGAGTTGTGCCGGTTCACTTCTTGGGTATCCAGCCCATGGTAGCAATGCTGTAATTCTTCAAACGCGTTTTTAAGTATACAACTTCTTTATTTGCTCATTCATAAAACTTTCTTTGGTCACTGCCAGACACCTTGGTGTGACCTCATTTGATTTCTAACAGCAGCACACCAATTTGCTTGGGGGACTACAGAGAAAGATGCAGCTCTGCACAAAGCAAACTCACACGTGTCACAGGGTTTGTTTTCTCTATTGACTAGAATTTCTCCCAGGGCTTGCTGTGATGGCCAGAACACATGCTGAACCAGGGCTGTCTGGCCTGTGCTAGCAGGGCTATTGTTAATTATTGTGCAAGTGTTTCCAGATTCCCTATGCTCTCAGCTCCTGGTGACACTGTGAGGTATGTCCAAATATAGATTAATTGATTTCAGCCTTAAACCACAAGAATGAGGTTTCTGTGAGCTTTGCATAACAGGCACCAAATTGTTATTTCTTTTACTTATCTGACCTTCATTCTTTAATCATGCTCTGTCTTCCCCTCTTTCCAGTGTTCTTAACACATTGTTCCTTTTAATTCACTTCTGGGCCTTCTGGTTATTAATTTTGAGTTAATTTAATACAATAGTTCAGATTTGATTATTTAAGAGGCTATTACCTATGAATGTCTCCATGGTAAAGTGCAGAAAAGTTCAAGTTTAAAATGTCTCTGAATAAAGCAGTACTGAATTGCTTTGGATAAACTTGTACTCCTTCCTAAAATTTTATTTGCTGCTGGTACTACATGTAACTGAGCTTTTTAAAAAAGGTATAAATTTTATGTATGTATCCATATGTACATATATGCATTTCTGTATGCACATATATGCATTTCTGTATGCATACTCACAAACTTGTTGGTTTCTCGCAATATAAAAATCAATTATTTTGGTGTTTCCAGCTGGGATCAAAAGAGAAGTAACAGGCAGCTTCAAGCAGATTGGTGAGATTTCATGTCAGGCTTTACAGAACAGAGATTTATACCTTTGGGATATTTATTTAATTATAGTCAAAGCACTAGCTGTCATCAAAGCTGTGGAGGGTCACAGATGTTTCCAAACTATTGTGGTTCAAGACTTCAGAGAGGGCTAGTAAGACACATGAAGTGCAATTTTTGTCCCAAAGACATCATGTTTTATCCTCTACAGATGATTCAGTCCTGATTATACCTAATGCCTGGAGGTGTGTGACTAGGACCACATGCCAGAACCAGAAAGGAGTGATGTAGTTGATGCCTTTTTGGAAAGAGACAAAAAATGAATGACCAAGAGTTGCATTCTACACATTTCTGCAAGGGGGTAGAAATGACAAGGAAAAAAATTGCTTAAAGGTCAGCAATACAGACACCTACATAAAGTCTGACTCTAAAAGCTTTACCACCTAGTGAGTGTTGATTAAGTCCTCACCTTCATGACATTCACTTCAAGTAAAATTAAATATTGCATTAATTACTTTTCCAAGTTCACTACCAGATAGCACTGCCAAGGCAACTCAATCCTGCCTCCTGTTTTGGATCTTCTCCAGCAAATATAATGAATTGTGCTGCACTTTGGTCATAGCTCAGTGCAAAAGAAATGTTTTGGAACTTGGTGGACCAGGCTGTGGGCTGAACCGAGCCTGTAGTGTTTTCTGGTATAGCACTGTGATGTTCTAAGGGCTGAGAGTGAAAACTGAAACGTGCATCTTGGTGCATATTACAATGACCCCATCATTACTGTAAATGCGAGAATTTCCAGCAAACTTGCTGGAACTCTAGGACAGCTCTAGTGTTTCTGCCATTTCAGAGATTATTCAGAGGGTGGTCAAACTCTGAACACCTAAAAGGACCTAGGTTACCTTTGCTTTCCTACCACCACCGCCACTGTAAACTGCAAATCCTGGGGGAATCGAGGCTTGTGTCCACACTAACTTGCAGACAGTGCCAATAGTAAAGCCAGGAGAAAGAGAAGTTGGCATGTCCATCAAAGAGTGAACCACAAGGTCAACTCTAAAAATGGTAGGTCTATCTGTTCACATACCCAAGCAGCTCTTGAGACTGTCCTGGTCCCCAGGATGTGGATGGGTCCCATATCAGCAGCTGGCACTTGAGTTTGGACCAGCCAGGGCTGACAACCAAGTAGAGCTGCGCTCACCCTGCAAAGCTAGGATTCATATTCATCTTGGCAGATTTATGGCTTCTTCAGTGTGATGGCTCTCATCGTTCTCTGCCCTGCTGCCACCCAGCACACAGAAATCACCATTAATGCTGTGGGAAACAACTCCTTCCTAGTTCCTCCTTTCTGAACAAGCTCTTTGCAACTCTTTGGCTCCATTGATGTCTGTCTCTTCTCAGAATGTATCAGCTATGTCAACTTTCTTTCTGACACACTTAAGCTTTGGAGCATTTTGTTCCTGCTTCTGTTACTTATGTAATTGGCTTTGTACTTGTGAAAATTAAAGTTTTTCTGCTAAATGCCTATGAAAAGTTACTTTGTTAATAATCTATGCACAATAGTTATATGCTGATATCTCCCTGTCAGATTTCTTTAAGTTTTATTAATAATTTGATTATAATTTTGATGTAGTTACTCATCTCACAGATGCTTAGACCTCTGCTTGATTTCAATGGGACTTTACATGGACTAAGAGGGGATAAAGAATTTTACATCTCTTGGAAATGAATTGAGTCTGGGACTGGAAAAATCTTTTTCAAAGCTCAATACTTTAAAAAACAAAACAAAACAAAAAACCCAAAAAAATCACACAAACACAACCAAAACAGAAAAAACCACCATAACTGTTACAAATGAAGCTTTAT
This sequence comes from Pedionomus torquatus, assembly GCA_013398155.1. NCBI lineage: Eukaryota > Metazoa > Chordata > Aves > Charadriiformes > Pedionomidae > Pedionomus > Pedionomus torquatus. The sequence goes on from VZRU01003017.1 coordinate 71,820, forward strand.
AGGACTGGGCCCTCCTTTGTGACAATGTCAATGATAAAATGATTCTGTTCAATAAAAACCTCATGAAAAATTATTTCAAAATACAGGAATATGTGACACATCACAAAGAGGCAGCAAAGCATAAACAAACATATAGACAACCCCACAAAATTAGAATATCTGTCAGATTTTGGTGTTCTCCTGTATACAACTTGGGACTGTCTACATGACACAGATGGTTAGCAAAGTTACTGCAGTCTCTGTACTCCACCAGAGATTATCAATCATAGCAGGGAATTAGAAGTAAAAGCTATAAATAGCATGACATTCTCTTTCCTCATAAAAGAGGGCATTTTTCTGTATGTTTTCTGCGTGGTTTGATTTGTTTTTTAACTTTAGGTACTACCCAACAAAACACTGAGCTTTGTTGTACAATTTAGTGGTTGATTTGTTTTTTCTGTTTATGAATTTTCTTTGGCTGCAAATTTTGCTGTCTGGAACTATTTCTATTCCCTATCTATTCAATTGATGTAAATGGCAAATATTGCGTATGACAAGAACCACTAAAATTGAGTGCCCAAAGTCAACGTGATTCCTCTAATAGCTTTCTCCCAAAAGGTATGAGACAGTCTTGTTATCATTATCTCCCAAATATGTCAAATATGTTTGTTAACAGCAATATTCTGGCAAGCAACCCAATATGCTTGTGTATCAGTTTAAATTCCAGCTTGAGAAATACCGATGAATGTCATAAAAATATTCCCCTAATTCATCTGAGAGAACTTTTTTCTTTTTTCTTTTTTTTTCTTTTTTTTTTTCTTTTTTTCAATTTTGTTTTCCATAATACCTTACCAGCTCCATTTTTACTTACATGCCTGCAAGTTTTGGAAGCAGAACACTGAGTGTGGGCAGGATCAATATGTAGTTTTTCTAGCATAGCAGTGTTGCATTTCTATAACTGATGGTATCACTGTGTTTGAGCCTCTGGTAGATGAAAATCACACTGTAGCTTAGTAAACAATTTAAGATTATACTCTGCTGTAAAGTCTGCCAGGGAATTAATTCCACAAGCAATTCGCTGATGCCCAAAGAAAGCAGGTATGATCATATAAATAGGCTTACTGAAACTAGACTGGATTAATTCTACGCAGGCCATGCGATTAGTTCCAAAGATAGCAGCTTTATTTTTTGGATAGAGAGGAAGGAGGCAGCTTTGAGGTTTTTAGCAGTAACTCCATAAAAAGCTGAAGATACTACCCTAGGTTTAAGCATATGAGAACAGGTTCACAATCAGTGAATTTTACATCAACCTTATCTAGGACCTAGATAATAAAATATTTTAAAATAAATTAAGATTAGTTTTGTCTTCATGTGGAAGAGTTTCATACCTATAAATAAGAATACAGCATGCATCTTTTACTCTCATAGTGATCAGTGAGATTTGAAGAAGTAGCTCAGTAGTAAGAATTATCAGCCATGTATGTTTCTTTTCAAATCACCCCATTGGGTTTTTTTTATTACACTGCCTGATATTACAAGACTTTTTTGGGATTTAGTATCTAGAGACAGCTCTCCCCCTGCAATGAAATGTGAAGCCTCTTTCAAGGTATCCTTAACTATTCTTTTGTACTAATCATATCTGTCCAGAACCTGTAATTGCATGCATACACATCTATATATGTACTTACATATGCATGCATAAACAGGCACATGGATATGAACATGTGTACACGCAAGCACATGTATGTATGCACACACATTCATGAACTCCTGCACTCATTAGGAATAGTGAGAGATAAACACTTCAGTAATACTAAAATTTCTACCAAAAAAAATTTGAAATTACTTTCATTTCTTTGTGTTAAGATGCATCTCATAAAAACAGAGAGAATTATTAATGCTAATGGCAAGAATTGTTAGGTATGTCCATAAAGACATTTCATTATTATTTCCTAGTGAGATAGCACAGAGAATTCCAGCTTTGCATCAAAAGTAAAAGCAGAGTAGTAGGTCACTGTTTAATAACTGACATCCTGCCTTCCTGGCAAAGAAAGACTACAGAATAATAGCAATAACTTGCAGACTAGCTCTGTTCCTAGTAAATTATTCTTATTATTTTTTAATTTGCAGTAAACCATAGAACTGAAACTCATTGAGATTCATTTATCTGCAGCTGAATATGTCAACTTTTTGACAAAACAAACAAGCTGATAGGTTTGGAAAAGAAAAATAGGCCTGAATTTCAAGTCTCAGAAAAGTAAAAAATATTGTTTAAATATTCTTCAAATATTGTTTTGATTCTTTTGTCCTATTTCTGCAATAATTTTCTTCAACTGAACTTAACAAAATGTCTAATACAAGCAGATCCTCTGCATGGCAGCCACTGGGCAAACACATCATGAGAAAGAATACCTTTGCTAAGAAGCTTTTAGTCACAGACGAAATTTCTGATGTGAGTTGGCTTCCATGTCCCACAGCCATTCAGTAGTTTCTGTCATCTTTTTATTTAAAACCCATGGGAAATTTCATCCCAGATTTCTATCAAAGAGGTGAAGCAGGGAAGTATAATAGGCTGGGAATTCAGGCATAAAGGCAACTGATTAGAAGATTCTCTCTAACTAAGGGAGGACATTTAACTGCATGCCAGAGTGATTTCCCTGTAGCTTAGGGAGATTTAAGATGCCATTTCCAAAAGCAGTTCTCTCTCCACATTTTTAGATAGTAGATCACAGCTTGGTCTATTAGTGACCTTCTTTGGAACTGCTTGGTCTGAATGAACATCATCCTGAAGCTTCTCTTCAGGAGTTTACCAAATGCAGCCTGCTCACATAGGGGCAGGAAAGTATAAAACAGGACCCAGTCCTTCAGACACTTTTAAACAATTATTTTCAGTAGTGACTTTCACTCTAGGGAATCAGATTAAACCTAGTCTGAAGCAAAAAACCCTCAAACTGCAAACAGTGGACATGAAGGCAGCTCAGCAGGGGTTATGTTAACCTACTACTTTCATAGAATCATTGAATTGTCTAGGTTGGAAGGGACCTTTGAAATCAACTAGTCCAAACATCAACCTAACTCTGATAACAAACAACAACCCATCACTAAAGCATGTCACTAAGCACCATGTCAAACTTTCTTTTAAATACTTCCAGGGATGGTTCCTCAACCACTTCCTTGAGCAGTCCATTCCAATGCTCAATAACCCTTCCAGTGTACAAATTTTTCCCGATATTCAGTCTCAACTTGGCACAACTTGAGGCCATTTTCTCTTGTACTATTACCTGTGACTTGGGAAAAGAGACTGAGCCCTGCCTCTCTACAACTTCATTTTGGGTAGTTGGAGACAGCAATGAGGTCTCCCATCAGCCTCTAGACTGAACAACCCCAGCTCCCTCAGCCTCTCCTCATAACACTTACTTACATACACCCCTCACCAGTGTTGTTACCCTTCTCTGGACCTGTTCCAGCATCCCCAATATCCTTCTTGTGGTAAGGGGCCCAAAGCTGGACACAATACTCAAGATCAGGCCACAGCAGTGCCGAGTAGAGGGGACAGTCGGGAGATCACCTCCCGAGTCCTACTCACCACACTGTTCTCAGTACAGGTCAAGATGCCTTCTTGGCCACCTGGGCACACTGCTGGCTCGTGTTCAGCCAGCTGTTGACCAACACCCCTAGGTCTTTTTCTGCCAGGCAGCTCTCCAGCCGCTTTTCCCCAAGCTTGTAGGACTGCATGGGGTTGTTGTGACCCAGGTGCAGGACCTGCCCCTTGGCCTTATTGAACCTCATCCCATTGGCCTAGACCCATCTATCCAGCTTGTCCAGATCTCTCTGCAAAGCCCTTCTACCCTCAAGGAGGTTGACACTCCCACCTAGTTTATAGCTATCTGTAGACTTACTGAGGGTGTACTTGATCCCTTCATCCAGATCATTGATGAAGATGGTAAAGAGAGTTATCCCCAATACTGAGCCCTGGGGGACACCACTGGATTTCGCTGCATTCACCACCACTCTCTGGGCCTGGACCTCAAGCCAGTTTTTAACTCAGTGAAGAGTACTCCCATCCAAGCCATGGGTAGCCAGGTTCTCCAGGAGGATATTATGAGAGACTGTATCAAAGGCTTTTCTGAACTCCAGGTAAACAACATCCACAGCTTTTCCCTCATCCACCAAGTGGGTCACTTTGTCACATAGAAGATGAGGTTTGTTAAGCAGGACCTGCCTCTCATGAACCCATGCTTTCTGGGCCTGGTCACCTGGATGTTCTTCCTGTGCTGCAAATGGCACTCAGGATGATCTGTTCCATGACTTTTCCAGTCGCCAAGGTCATAATGACAAGTGTGTAGTTCCCAATTCATCCTTCAAACCTTCTTGTCAATGGGTGCCACATTTGCTAGATGCCAGCCAGCTGGGACATCCCCAATTTGCCAGGACTGCTGGTAAATTTTGGAAAGTGGTGAGCAATTCTGCCAGCTCCCTCAGTATGGATGGACTCTATCTGGCCCTGTAGACTTGTTTATATCGAGGCGTTGGAGCAGGTCTCTCACCACTTCCCCTTGGACTCCAGAGGCTTCATTTTGCTCCCTGCCCCTATCTGTTAGTTCAGGGGTTTGTATACTCAGAGAACAACCAACTCTACTACTGAAGACTGAGGCAAAGGAGGCATTAAGTACCTCAGCCTTCTTCTCATCCTTTGTCACTATCTTACCTCCCACATCCAGTAGAGGGTGGAGATTCTCCAGAGTCCTCCTCTTGTTGCTAATATATTTATAGAAATTATTTTTATTGTTTTTAACATCCAAGGCCAGGTTAAGTTCTAGATGGGATTTGGCCTTTCTAATATTTTCCCTACATAGCCTTACAATACCTTTGTATTACCTGAGTGGCCTGCCCTTTTTTCTAAAGGCTACAAACTCTCCTTTTTTCCCCGAGTTGTGACCATATCTCTTTGTTCAGCCAGGCCAGCCTTTTTCCCCAACAACTTGCTTTACAGCACACAGGAAAGGCCTTCTTCTGCACTTTCAAGACTTCCTCCTTGAAAAATGTCCAGTCTTCTTGGACTCCTTCATGGCTGCCTCCCAAGGGACTCTATCAAGCAGGTTCTTGAAGAGACCAAAGTCTGCCCTCCAGAAGTCCATGATGTCAATCCTGCTGGCTCCCCTCCTTGCTTGTCTGAGAATTGAGAACTTTATTAACTCATGACCACTGTGCCCAAGATGGAGTCCAGCTGTCATGTCCCCCACAAGTCCTTCTCTATTCACAAAGAGTAGATCCAGCAGTGCTCCCTCCCTAGTCAGCTCCCTCACAGGCTGTGTGAAGAAGTCACCCCTGACACACTACAGAAACCTCCTAGACCATTCCCCCTCAGTGGTATTGTGCACCCTTTGCTCCTGTTACACCAAATTAGTTGGTAACATAGATACAGCCATCATATTAGTATATCTGATCATAATCTTTGGTGATTATGAATTCTGGTGCCCCGACTGAATTCTGGCCTGATCAGCCAAGACCTTCCCAAACAAGCATCAGTTCTTCATAGATGATCATAATGATTCAATGCAGCCTTTAGTAGATGTCCAGCATTAAATAAACAAGTAGACTCATTGTTCAAATTATTTAAAAGTATTTAAGCCTTTTACTGACCTGAGGCCAGGTGAAACTGCTAAATCAGGCTGTTTCCTTTGACTGAAGATCTGAAATCTTTGGAAAATACAGTTGCTGTTAATTTGGTTGTTCTCATCAGCTTAGTGTCCTCAAGTCCAGAGTTTGTTGCTTGACAACAAAACCATTTCTTTTGTCACCACAGAGATTCCTTTTCATCCCCTTTCCTATTACAAGTAATCGTGGTAAAGAAATTCCTTAAGTATAGTATTTCTTTAAAGGGAACATGGTTGAATCTCATGTGAATTGTTGAAAATTACCTGGAAAAAGAAACAAACCAAATTTCTGGTCTCTGGGATGAAATGTAAGGGAATATAAAAAGAACAAGGCAAGGCACTATATCTTACCTATCATATTTCAGGGGGTGGATTTTCTTAAATGGTACATTGTATTAAATTAATAGGCTTAACATTGAGAATTTTTTTTTATGAAACAGACAGTTTTTTCATGGTATTTATTTTAAAGACTGACCAGAGAATTTTTGTGGCATTTATAATATCGTTAAGCAAGGACAGAATTTCGTGAAATGAAATAACCATTCCTGGTTTTTAATAGATAATTTTGTGCTATTCTATTATGTTCTTTTGTGTCTTACCCGTTATCACCAAAAATGACTAGAAGTGGCTTTGGGTAGTAAAAGACAATTAAATAAATTGTAACAGTGGCTATTTAATCTTCTGAATCCCAAGTGCTTTGTATTCAGGAATGGCTTTTCCACTGAAATGGATTAAGCCAGATGCAGAGCACTGGGGAATCAGAGGTAGGGGTGAGGGATACTGAGTAGCTGTAATGTGCCTGTCAGAGAGGTCTCAGTTAGAACACTCCAAAATGCCTAGTCTGAAACCCCTTGGACTCTATCCTGTATTTAAAACATCTGTAAAAACACATCCATGATAGGTTTTGATTACATCCAGGGAATCAGAAAATGCTACCTGTATTCAGTGTAAAGCATTCTTTGTGAATAGGTTTTTGCTGTGTAACTTTAGAGCTAAATTCTCTGCATTTTATTGCAGAAGTAGAGAGTTCAACGCCCAAGGGGTTTTACTTTATTAGGAGTACCTCATATCTATTATTCTTGCAATTTCAAATAGAAAACTACATTTTCAACACATAATTAATTTTGGCATCCAAAGATACTCTTCACATTTAACAAAAATATTTAATCTTTCTTTTATTTAAGCACATATTCATTGTAGTTATAAATTCATGAAATTTGAAGGGGAAAAAAAAAAAAGCTGTGTTGTATCAGACTCATCTGTATATACAGTGGTCACAGAGATCAATGACAGGAGCTGGCTGGGCATACACATGAGTACCTAACATATATTTTCCATTGCCAAGAAGGAAAAAGAAACTTTGTCAATTTGAGGGGAAAACTCCAACCCTCTTCCTGACAAACCCTATGCACATCCCACTTGTCAGAGAACTAATCTAAACCCTCCAGTGACATTGATGAAAAAATTCAAATGTCATTCAAAGGGCTTCAAATTAGACCTTAAATCTCTTCAGTATGGGCCATTGAACTTCTCTTATCAATCAGTTTGTGATTGTGAGCTTGTTTATCCCTTACTGCCAGTTTGTGGATTACCAACTTTAAAACTACTGGAGTAACTAATTAGAGAATATTCTGTCTCCAGCCAGCAAGACTGGAAGTTCCCAATGAGTGAATGGATCTGTGGCCAGAAGAGACAGACACTTGTTTGAAGTTGATACCTCCTGCTTTGTTTCTCTTGCAAAAGAGTAAGGCCTTTTTTCCTCTCTCTCTACTACAATCCACTTGTTACAAAAGAAAGGGCCAAAGGAGAAAAGTGCCATGGTGCAGAATGACGAATCTGGGACAAAAGAACTCTAACTCTCTCTGAATAATGACGAAAGGTCTGAAGTCAGCTCAGCCCCACAGTCCAGGTCAGTTGCAACAGCCAAAGGAGTATTTCCCTGGTTTTGCTCTGGTTTACCATATCTGCTCTTCTTCTAAAGTAGTGGGAAAAGATGTCTCCATCCTGCATCGCTCTTAGAATAAGACTGTAGGTCACTTTGGGCTGTAGAGCAGGTGACCAGCATCCTTAAGAACTCGTTAGGAATTACACAATATTTAGAGTTGTTCTCATTTATGCCTGACCTTATTTTGAATTCCCAGAGTGACAAGAAGTCACTATGTACAGTTCTAACGCAGGTAGCTTTATCTGACACAAGTCAAAGAGACAGGGAGAGATGCAGAATGTCAGTATATCTGTATCCTGCTAAGTATGACATAGCCACTTAGCAAGCTGCTGCTTTTTTGAAAACATATTGATTCCATCCTTCCTTCAAAGGCACAGCAGAGAGTTCATAAACTCCATGGGTTCTGCAGGGTTTCAAATCTTTTGCAGGTGAAACTCTCCCAGAAGTCTCCTGGAAGAGAAATCATTGCATCACAGAGCATCGTATCTCCAAAATGGAAAGTGGAAAGTGCTTGTTTCTGGACTGAGTCATGCCAGAGAAAATAGATAAGATAGGACATGTGCTTTACCAACATGGCATCATTTTCCTTCACTTTAATACAACTGCAATATAAGAGACCCTACAAATACATCTTCTGAAAGATACATTGACAGGTTCTACAAGTTCATGACCATGGAGAAGGATTCATTTTTACAGGAGAATACCCTGCTGCACATCTTAGTGTGCGGGGACCCAGCTTCTGGGCAGTGAAAGGCAGCTCAACCACTGTTACATGTCTCAGTTTTTCTATTCTCCACATGTGATAAGGTAAGAATAACAAAACTTCCTCTTTTTCATGTCACTGAGATCCCCTGGTGAAAAATGCATTAGAATGAGTAGGACTTGCCAAGGATCTTACTGGTTGCTCCCTCCATCTCTGTGCTTACAGCCAGAAACAAAATAAGAACAAAATAATGAGATAGATTAATAGTAACATTTTATTAATTATTTTTATGCCTAAACTGGAGCTGATTTCTTAACAGTCTTTGGTCATAGTGCTGTCCTCTGCTACTGGTTGTGCCAGTGATGTCTCTTGTAACCCATGTCCCTTAGGTGTTTTAACTTCTAGAAGAGCAAAAATATTTCTTTAAGTAATACCTATAACAGCACAGACTCTCCCGAAAACTGGGAGAGAGATAGGGAATTCATTTATTTATTTAAAAAAATCAGGGTTTTGTATAACCTTAGTGCTTGAAAGTCTACTTCAGAAAAAATCTTCTTATGCTTTTCCTGAACTGTGAGCTTTGTAGGGCCCACTAGTCTTCAGCTGACATGCACAAGAACAGAAGAGACATAGGAAACCAAGTCTGTGATTGCATTATAAGTCTGCTTGTTCCTTCCTAGTGGTGTTTGAATAGATTGGCCAGTTTCACAATAAATTAAAAAAGAAGGGAAAAGCTTCAAAGATATTCAGTTTCTGTAGGTTTCAGGGGAAAAAAAAAAAAAAAAAAAAAAAAAAGTGAGTGAGAATGTGAGTGGAGGAAAAGACCCAAATAAATATCTCTAGCTGAGAGGAATGCTGAAGAGTGATCTCAGCGCAAATTAATCATTAGTGAATCTACATCGCTATAGGGATGCACCACTCTTAAGAAAAAGCTTAGAGCAGAGCAATAGAAGCATGAGACAAACTTCTGAAGGAAATCAGATTATTTTTTTACCTAGGCATAGCTAACAACAGGTGCATTGTAAAGACACAGCATTTCCATCTCTGGTACAGCTGAACATCAGAAGGAAGCAGCAATATCACTTTATCTTCTACAGATGACGCCATCCTTTCTTTCAGCTTGGAGAGTGCATCTGAGATGACTGTCAGCTGACAGACCTCTTAAACATGATGGAGGTGACCTTGGGCAATTCACTTAACTTTTTTTTTTTCCATTTTAAAAATGGATATTATAATAATAATAATCTAGTACATACTTCACAGGGGCAGGAGACTTAATTAATGTTTATGAAGTGTTTCAAGATGAGATCTGAGAATGAAAGCATTATGCAAGTGCAAAGTATTATTATTTTTATTATAGCTTACAGCTATATAATTGATGAAATATTCCAAACCTAATCTGACACAGAATCACTTCTGTACTATAAACCCTGATTATCTTCATGCACAAACAGCTGATACTTACCTTGGCCTGATGACATTAACTGCATCAGTGATCTCTCTTTGTTACTATTTCTATGTCCCAATGGCTGACCTACTCCTCCATTTTCATATTTGGCTTTAAATTCAAATTATTTGTTTCAGTTGCCAGTGAATGCCAGCAAAGGCTGGTTTGGGTATTAAGTCACATTTTTAGGTGGCAATGACAAAGTGGCCTTATTTAATAATTAGAATTACTTGGGCCAGTAGAAATCATTTAAGCTTTTCTGAAATCTAAGGTTCTGTGTCAACACAAACCAGTAGAGGGTCCAGGCACCTTTGTGTTTATCACGGTGTCTGCAGGGGGGAAACAAGCATTTGCCCTGCTGCAGAAGAAAGGACAAGTGCAGTGAACAAGGCAAATAAGTCCCTGTAAAGTTCCTGAGACAAGCAGTGGAGAAGAGTGAGGTAAGGGGCAGGACCATTAATTATATGACATAATGAAGAGCAGTGCAGCAACCCCTGGATGTAAACCAGTTAAATTAAGTCCAGAACTGAGCTTTGTCCTCTTTATGAATGCATCAGCCTTTTCAGAAAGACTGTGGAGATCTTTAATACAGAGCTCATAGCTCAGCCATGTAAACATCTTGAGTGGGAATACTTAAGGGCTTTTTCAAGAGAAATAAAGATATGAAGGAAGATGGAAATGACAAACTAATCAAGGTTGTGAGGGAAGACAAACTTGAAGGCAGAGGGTGGTAAAATAAAATCCCTTCTTGACCTTTTATCTAGTTTGCTTTGCCACTAAAGAGCTTTCACAGAGATTTATCTTTATATATTAGCAAACAAAAACCTGTGAGGAAACTCCCCAGTGGCAAGCTGAGTTCCTGACCTGTGTCTGGTGGCTTTGCTGCCTTATGGGTTCCAGTTGCTCTGTGTGAGCCTAGTGCCATGCAGGGATGTCAATTATAGGGCAGAGGAGACAGTGCTAAGAATGCTGACATTGGTTGTATAATTCCTTCCAGCTGAAAGGAAGAGGAGAGACTGTTATTAAAAAACTACACCCCTTCTTTGGTAGCACAGCTATAAGAAAAGTCAGATTTTGAAGAGAAAAACTAGGAACAATGAGATCTCATGGTGGGTATTGGTCCTCCTGGATTGGCCTTGTATCAATGTCCCTACAGCAGGACTGCACTAGAGGTGAGGATAGACAAACCCAGGATAGAGAAGCCCAGGTTTCATGGAGCTGCTGCCAGATTGCTGACACATGTGGGTGAGTTGTGCTAAAGCTGTCACAACATCTCTATGCTACTGCCTGCAGGTGGCCACCAGTACCACACTGTAATGTAGACAAAGCCATATATAACACTGCAGTCCTCTGACTTCTAAGCACAAGCAGAGCAGCAAATTAAAGAAAGCATGACAACCCCTGGATGTCCTATTTATTTAGAGATCCTGAAATAGAGTCCTAGAGCTGACAGCACCCCTATTGCAAGTGAGGGTAAGTTTCTTTAAGGGTCACAAGATTTTATACATCATCCTACCTCTACCACTTCTGTGTGTGGAAAAAAAAAAGAAAAAAAAAAAATATATTATCTCCTTGTTGAAAATAGACTAACCAATCAAATTTTGCAGTCTTTGGAATGACATTGTTACAGATTTTTACAGCCAAATATAGGTAATCACATGGTTTGACTTTGCTTTCTCTTAAAACACTGTGTAAATTTAATTAGTCTCATATTTTACCTGATCTCTTGTCACACCAATTGACAATTTTCCTGGTGCTCTTATTTCTCAATATTTTGGGGCTCCTGGTCACTTTATTTCAGCTGCCCAAGTGTTGGCTGACAAGGAGTGAAGAAGGAAAAGATGGTTCTTTGTAATCTCCAACAGCAAACAGTCCTCATACCCTAAGACACCCTCAAACCCGACTGAACAAAAAGTCTGAGTATATACAGACTGTAATCCCCAGTACTAACAATGCAAAAAGAGGACAGGGGTTTGCTCAGGGGGCTTAATGAGCAACTTGTTTCCATGGCAGCCAGTTTGGAAATCTATATCTTACTGCAAACCTTGTTAAGAAGAACCTATTAGTAAATACCTGCCCTGAGTTCAGGGAAGGTACCAAAAATTTACAGCTCACAAAGCAATTCTAACTGCAGAGATACTTTTCCCATTTATTGTATCCTCTTGCCTTTTTCCTAGTGTAGACCTCTTGCCAGTCTCATAGGTATTCAATTATTTCAAAGTTAAAAGTGCAGAAAAGGCTACAAATGGATTCTACGTATCTGCTAGTCAGAAAACTGAGAGCTTAAAGAACCTATGATAAATCTTTCTGTGTTCTATGTGCCCTCTCAGACAATAGGATTTAAACTGAGTGGCATTAGATGTCTTTGTTCCACAGACACTAGGAAATTAAATCATGTCTATATGTACCCTCACCCTCTGTTTTGTTTTCTGGTCTTGCTGCTCCTCAGCACAGTTAGCAAATATTTGCATTCTCTACATCCTCTGCTGCATTTCAAAGTAAATTCTACTCCATTATTCCCAAATTAAACTGTCACAGAGAAATGCCCTATAGATTAAGAGCTTCCAGTACTTAAGCACAAAATGCAAAATTAAAATTTTGAAAAAGAATGCAGCAATGGATAGAGATTTGGACTACATACCTCTTACTTTGTGAGAGCTATTACTGCCTTGGATTGCTCTTAGAAGAAGACATGTTCCCTTCCAGAAGAACATAGGCAGACTTCAGTTATACGCTGGAGTAGCTGAGGCCTTCCAATCTGCAGCTGCAAGGAAGTGTTGCAGTTAATGGCCAAAACCAAACTTCTGTCTGGACCTTGGAGAGGAAACCTGACTGAAGTCTGACCTAGTATCTCAGATCCAGAATAGCTCTCCTAAAAAAAATGTAGGTAGCCATCCAGGGGGCCATGTAGATCCCTTTTTGCTCTTAAACAGAGTAATTTGGTACCTTCTCCTTGTGTTTTGTTGATCAGTTGAAGCCACAGAAAGAAACAGCTTTTCACTAGCTGTGGTTGATGGAGAGATAAAATCCCCTGTCAGGTTTCCTTGTTCTGTTCTGTGTGGATCTTTGCTTTCTACTTTATTTATGTGGGGAACTCCCCTTGGTATCAAAAGGACTGCCGTGCCAGCAGCTTCAGTAAGAGCAATCCTATCGCAGTGGTGGAAGAAGCAGCTGGGCCTGGATGAGTATCAATCATTAATTGTAATTTTATAATGAACATGCGGGCTGTTATGCTTTTTCAGGATGCTGTGCCAAGCCTTTTGTTCTCTGTCAATCCAGCTGTGGAGTTCTTCCCTTCACAATCTAGTCTGTGGTCTGATTTTTGCCCCTTAGGAATATAATTAGATTAATTGCCTTGATCTAGGTTTTCCTTTCCCTTTCCCTTTCCCTATCCCTTTTCCTTTCCCTTTCCCTTTCCCTTTCCCTTTCCCTTTCCCTTTCCCTTTCCCTTTTCCTTT
>VZRU01003017.1:85018-112664 GCA_013398155.1 Pedionomus torquatus
CTTTTCTCCTTCTTTTTCTCTTTTTTTTTTCCTTTTCCTAAATAGGATTTTCAATTTTTCAATTTTTCAATTTTTCTCTTCTTCTCTTCTCTTCTCTTCTCTTCTCTTCTCTTCTCTTCTCTTCTCTTCTCTTCTCTTCTCTTCTCTTCTCTTCTCTTCCCCTCCCTGCCTCTCCTCACATTTTCTTTTTCTTTAATCTGTATTAAAGTATGTGCATTGCTTATTTTTGCAGAGGAGTAGCTTGCCACCTTGATTCTATAGATCTCCATAGTATTCTTGTGAGTTAAAAGACAGAATTTCAGAATTTGTCCAAGAATCTAGTGATGCTGACATCATGTGGAGTGGGAAGACTGTGCACATTAAGTTACATGACATGTCAACAGACCTCTTGATGGCACTTCTTCCATCCTGTATCCCTTTTCTCTTGATTTCTACCATGGTGAAGTAACCTGGGGTTGTAGGAGTGGGTCCCTAATCCATAGCCAAAGAGAAGCACCCACTTCATGCATCAGAAGCCTGCCTGCCAGAGGTCAGCAGGTCTTCCCTCTGAATGTGACACATAGGAGTAAGGAGCTAGTAAGACAGACAGACTGCAATATCCAGGGCTTGGACACCAGTGCAGGGAGCTAGGATCATTGCAGGGGTTTCCCCATGGCAGTAAATGCCTGCTTGTTGAAGTCACAGAGGTCACAGAGAATATCCATTGGAGGCAGAGGTTTGAACTTATTTCTACCAAGCCTCAGACTTGTTGCTAGCTGCAAGAGTCTAAGTACTTAAAATGCCCATGGACCTTGGTATTCACTCATTTCTAGTTGGGTAGCCTCCATGTTCCAGCATGTTAAGGAATATTGTAAGCTCTTCGCAGTTTTTCTGTATGGTGCAGATATAAAAAAACAGGTCTGCAGACCTATGCAAGAAAATCCCTGCAGCCATTTCAGTCCATTACACGCAAGTTTCCTGCATGGCAGAATAGATGTGTCAGAATTAGGAAATTTAAGTTGATGATTTTTCTCTAGGCATAGCAGACAGAGCACACCCTTCTGCACACTAGGTGGTGCCCCTGCAGTGGGACTTCGATTGAACCAAATTGAACTTAGTAGCATGTTGACCTGGTGGTTTCTGACTCATTGACATGCTCAGGTATATCTTGGGGTGATAGTGAACATTTTTCATGGGCCACTGAAATGTCTTGTGCAGGTCTTGCTCTGTAACAATATTTAACTGACAAACACGTTTTCTAGAGACAAGCTGACTTCAGAGTCCAAACTGATACCCAGATGAAGATAAAAACCACCAGTGCCAAGCAGAATTAACAATGTCTGAGAAAACAAAAATAGTCACAACTTTCCAGCATCTAAACTGCAATTATGAAACATTGTGTTAAAAAAAAAAAAAAAAAAAAAAAAAAAAAGAAGNAAAAAAAAAAAAAAAAAAAAATTGAGTAACCTGGTGGTTTAAAGAAACTGACAATGCACTGTCCTCATTTAATTTTTGCCTAATATAGAAAAACTTGTTTTATTAATTAAAAACTGTTCATTCTTGATAGTGTTGGTTGCCTTTGTTCCCCTGCTCAGAAAAAGGAAACAATTGGAAAAAAATAACCTGATGATGTCTTGATTCAGTATGTGCAGTGAGTGGGCTGGGCTGATGGTTCTCTTTGCAGAACAAAGTGGTAGACAAAACACAGTGAGTACCCAGAATGGCTGAAGCCCAAGGTATTTTGGACTCACAGACAGGAATAAACCTCTAATTGGTGTTGAAAAATAAACTGGGCAAAGAAGAAGAATAAATAATAAATATGCTTTGTGGCAGCACAGCAAGAGACTGCCTGTTCGCTTGCTTCCAAAGCGGACCAGTACATCGTGTTCTGCCCACGCAAGTTTCGAATGACTTTGTTTGGAGTGAGAAATTTACATTCATGTTTCTAAAACAAATCTATCTAAATATTTTTATATTAGCAGCAAGGGAACGTAAGAACAAGAGAACGCAACCTGTCTGTACTTTCTACATAGCAGTCATGTATTACTGTTATTGTTATGGTTAATTACAGCTGCTATTAATAGTAGTGACAGCAGAAGACTGCAGAAAGTCCATGAGCTCTGCACCTCGCCCCCCTAGTGACAGAAAACCCCTGCTCCAAGCAAGCTTTAGCATCTAGACAGGATAGAAAATATTAGGATGAGATAGAAAGGTACCAAAGAAATCTACAAATCTTCAGACTTTAGAAAAAAATTGATGACAAGACTTTCTTCTTCAATGTTAATAGGCATAAAATAATATTTGTACACATCTAAATGACAGTTTCAGAACAACTGTCTATAGATTAAAAACAAAACCCAAACCTTTTAAAATTTGACCCAAGTACTTTAATTGCCTTAATAATGAAAGAAAAAAAAAAAAAAAAAAAGGTCATTTAATCTTTCCACCCAAGAAGCCAAAATAGAAAACTAAATCTAACACTACATAGTAATAATTTGGTTCCATTTCTTAATAATGTTCACTAGGAAAGCCTGCTAAAAAGGGTTATATAAAAAGCCTGATGAAAGAAAAATGGCCCTAAACATTTTAAAAGATAATAATTTTCATTCCTGCCAACTTTTGTGTGGGTATGTTTGTGTGTAGGCCAATGATCCTGATTTTAATGGTTTCCTCAAGCTTTCTCCAGAAACAACATCTTGTTTTTTGAGATAAGTGTAATTCCACTCTTCCCTCCTATCTAGATTGGTTAATCTACAAGGAAAATTATTTTTCAGGGTAACAGGATTTAAAAAAAAAAAAAAAAAGGCAGCCCATGTGCATAGTGGAGATCATCTGGTTATCAGAAACAGACTAATGGATCTGAGACGTATCTGGGATAGGGGTTCAGTTCACTTGCTTTCAGCCATCTGAAAGTTAGCTGAGGTGGTCAAATTCTGTCTATGACCAATGGAGGGAGATAACAGTCGTAGGCTGACAATTCCCTCTGTCCTCAGTTACTGCCTGTGATAGATGGGATGTGCTTTCTTCAGGATATACCTTCACCTCTAGATTGGTTACAGCTGGAGCCTGGATAAATATAGCTTTCAGATGAATCCCCTTCTGTCTGCTTCTGTATAGTCATTCCTATCAGCAGACAGGAACTTCTGCCTATTTCTAACATGGAAAAGAGATTATCAAAGCTAATAGAACAATCAAACAAAAACATGTCCCTTTGATATGTACAGGAATAAAATGTGGATAAGTTTTTCTGGTTGTGGACATGAACCATCTGTTTTATTTAGATGTAGAAATCTCTGCTGGCTCATTCAAGGCACTGCTCAAGCATGCTTGTTCTTTAAAACATTAAAACATTGGTTTTTTAGTTGTCATCCTAAATTAATGACAACTGGATATACCACAATGTTTATGCAACAGAGAAAGAAATAAAATTATCTCATTCTATAAATAAAAAAAATTGGTGTAGTTTTAAAATGCACTCTTTCATTAGTGAAAATTTATTAAACCAGGAAAGAGATGCTGTTCTTCACAGAATCACTCCAAGTCATTAAATCTACCCATCTGCAAAACTATTCACATAAGCCACATCGGCCTATTCAGAGTATCTTTTCCTCTCAAAAGGAAGTTTATAAAAGAGAAGCTGTACTAAACTTGTGTGTCACCTTAAACTTACAATTTATAATTGTGAAAGAGAACCAATGTCAGCAGAAAAGAATCCATCTTACTACTATTTAGGTTTTTGTGCAAATCGTTCCCTTTTCAGGCTTTGTGCACTGAGATCTAGGCAGAAACAATAACGTTCTGTTTAAGCTTGCAGCTTCTGGTGCCATGCAACGGTAGCAAAATTTCATCTTAAAAAACCCCAAACAAACAAAAAACCAACCCAAACCCCAGAACTTTAGCTTTCTAGAGCCCATGTTCACTAACCTATGTGTAACTCTCCCTGTGTTATCTGGCTGAGTCTGCAGCTAGCTGCTGCTACTGCTGCTGCTCAGCTGCGTGGGAGACGGCACCAAGATGTGGAGGTGGAGTTATTGCAGCATGAACCCAGTCTGGTGGGCTGTGAAGTCAGCGGATTTCCACCTTGCAGCCCTCTAGAAGTGCTTTCCTCTACAACTGTGATGAAAGAGCAGCTGTTCTGCTTCCGTAAGCCTCAGCCAGGTTTTTCTGACTTGTAAAGAGAAAGAGAAGTCTAATTGCCATTTAATAACATGGGCAAGAATGCTCAGGCAAAGCCAGCAGTCTATAGGCTGTAGTAAGTACATCTTCCTAGAACAATAATTATATTTGCAAGGAAAATTTGATGGGATATGTTTTTGCTTGACTGCAAAGAAGGAAGTCTTTCCTGATTATGAGGGGTCCTGGCATTTGTAGCCACCAGTTTTAAACAAATCTGAACATTTGGATGTGTGCACTTTTAAAACATTAGCCACTGAGTCTCACCTCAATAGCCCTACCCTGAGCTGAAAAACATGTCAAAGGGTCTGATCAAAGAGAGATACTGGTTTTGGACATTTGGATTGTGTGTTTTTACTTATGTCCACCCTGTATAGAAGAAGAGATACTACTACCTGAATTTTTTGCCACATAATCATTTATTCATCTCTCAGCTTCCCAGATAGCTTTCAAAAGATAACTCATTCAAGTTTCTAAACTAAGTAGTCTTGGGAGTCCTTCATGTGTGAGTACCTGATTGTATAACAATGTGTGCGTCACTTGTTGACAGTAGCATCACAGCAGTGGACATTGTAAATCCCAGACCCAGACTAATCTCCAGGAACATGAGAAAAAGGTCAGACTCATCTGTACTTTAACATTTATCCTCTGCAAGTTTTAATTCCTTTTTAAAATATTTTCTTTATTTTCTTCTAATTTCCATACTCCTGCAGCTTGAGTGAGATTAAGGTAACATTTTTAGTCTTAAATGCTTGTGGAATCATGAGATGTACTACAAAAACACATACAGAGGACACTGGGTTATGGGAGAGTGTGGTGCAGGATATTCACTCAATGTCCATTGAGCAGTGACTTCAGAGCAGACTAGGCAGAGGGCTGAGATGGGCTCAAGTCTGTTGATAACAGCAGGAATCTGTGAGCACATTGGAAAATCAAATCCACGGCATCCCCCCTCAGAGAAACCCTGCTCAGTGAAAGCTTCTGAAAAATTGAACTAATTTTCAAGTAATTCCAATGCCTTGAGGGCTGGCCATCTCTGTCTCTTGCTGAGACAGTGGCCCAGCTGCGTTTTATTCATGACTGACTTTGGCTCCATTTGTCACATCTGTGTTTTAGAGAATATCACCTCTGCCTGAGAGAGGGGTTGGTGCTTCCTCCCCTTTTACCTGTAGCTTCTCCTTTTTGCCCCTGAAGTTCACAGGGATATATATATATGTATGTGTGTATTGCACCTGCATTTCTGCCAGTGGATAACCTTACTGACAGTTTGGTAGCCTTGCTGAAATTTTAATGTCCTTACAGAATAACAACTGCTGTTCCTTATTGATCACTAAGATTTCAAAATGATACTTTGTTTTATTTATTTGGTCAATCTCTTCCTTGTTAAAAGATCACTGTTAGACTAATGTACTTCCCCCAAAACAGCATGATAACCCTATAAACCTATGTAGCAGCTGCAGAGAAAGAGGCAATAAACAACAGACATGACTATTTCCAAATTTTCTCTTTCTTTGCATTATCCTAAAAACAATAACAATAAGCAATTCAATGTGGATGGTATTAAGGTAGGCTAGAAACAGCTGTTCATAGGGGCTGAATCAGATTTTCAGCTGATATAAATCCAGTAAATCTAGTGACTTTGGTAGAGTGAATTTGATAGCCTCTGAAGATTTGGGCTGCTGAATTTCATGTCTGGTGTGTTTTCCTTACAGCTTCCTTTTTAAATGGATTGTAAATGACTCATGCTGTAGAGAGGGAAGGGAGTAACAGTCAGCTGGTTTTGTTGGATAGAGTTTGTGCCAAAGCTATTACCATGAATGGTCTTCATCGGTAAATCTGGGAGGAGTTAATTTTAAGCAGTTACTACTGATGTCAAGTTTCTTTACTGCTTCCCAAAAAATAAGGGCACCTCCCATGTAAGCATTCTGACAAAACTTTCAAATCATTATTTTAATTAAATAAATTTAAAAAGAGACAACTAGGGGTTAATCATGTACATAAAAAGTATCTAATGTAAAAGAAGGCCAAGTACAGAGGTTCTTTGTCATTCAGAAAGCTGAAAAACTTGACAAAAAACTTACTAGACTACAGAAGTGGGGTCTGTTTTCACAGAAAACATATGCTTAAAACAAACAGCCACCCTTGCTCTCTCATACCCAGTACATCATTTTAGAAACATTTTAACGTTGGTACATAAACCAGAAAGCATTTCCAACAGCAGTAACTGATATCTGTTTATTTCTGTATATATAGTTTTCAGTTATAGCCCCTGTGATATTATTTTAAAAACCTTTTGTCCTTGCACTAGGTCCTTAGGTCCTTGCACCTTGCTAAACATTTACAAATGATACTCATGACCGTAAATGTTTAGGCCAGTTCTGAGAATAAGATTTTAGCATCTGGTTTGTTTGTTTGTTTAGGGCTTGGTTGCTGTGTGTTTGAGCTTTTTTATTATCTTCAGGATGGTACTTTTAACCATGCAGAACAGAATAACATCTAAGTGTTTCTATAAATCTTAGTAATGAGAACCTAAGTCAGATGGCAAATCTGTGCAACTGCAACTTCTAAATCTCTTGTGTAGCTCTTCATAGGACTATTCAGGTGGGAAGGGACCAGTTGTGATCTGTAGTTGAATTTGCTGCTCAGTGCAGCTTGTTCAGGGCTCGATTAAACTAGATCTCAAACTTCTAAGCACAGAGATTCTGCAATGTGTTTGACTTTTTCCAGTGGTTAATTATCCTCACAATTAAAAAAAAAAAACTAATATCCAATGGCAGTTTCTCCTGGTTTAGTTTAGGAGCCCTGTTGTTCACTATCCATGCACCCTAGGGAGGGTAGAGTAAGACCTGGCTGCCTCTTCTTGGTAACCTCCTCCTAGGAAGAAGGCTACTCCTAAGTCTTCCCTAAAACTTCTCTTGTCTGGGATAGTGCTGATTCCTATATATCCTCAGTCTCAGTCCAGGAATCAAGACGGTTAATTTAGAGGCTTTTTTTTTGTTTGTTTGGGTTTTGGTCATTTGGCAGGGGAGGGAGGAGGAGATTCAAACTGAACCACCAAACTAAAATGTTCAGAAAACATAATCCCATACTATCCTTCAAGTAAGCTACTGAGTATGACTGTCTGTATACATATGTATGCATGCATGTAATAATACGCATCAGTAAAGTTTATGACTTTATTAGCACATATTGTTAATCTTTCTATCTCAGTTTTTTATTCTGTCCTTTGTTTTTCGTGTTTTGTTTTGATTGTAAATTCTCAGAACCCAAGACAATGGCTAAGAATCTTGTTTGTGCTGGTTAGGTGTTAGCACAATAGAGGTAATTATTAGAAATATCAACATTGTTTTATGTCAGCTGAATCCTGCCAAGAAGATTACTTCATTCTCTGCAATCATCTCTGGCCTCTGTCATTGCATATAGCAGAAAGTGAGAGCTGATTTAAGCTGAAAAAAGAATATTTAATCCAATTGTAGCTGAAGAGAGGATTTGAGGTCGGCTGAATAACTGCATTTGTCACACAGTAACGTATTGTAGTCCTTATAGCAGTGTGAAGAGAAGCCCAGTGTGTGTTTGCACACTTGTTTTTGCATTATAAAGTCAATATTTGTTATGATACTAAAGTAGCAAAGATTCCTCAAAGACATCATCAGAGAAAGGACATGAAAGCAGTTAAGCAGTATGGACAGGTCCTTGATGGCAACTGCCTTACAGCTGTGCATAATACAGAGTTATTTTGTGTGAATGTGACAATCAAAATGTAATGTATAATCAGGCTTTCTTCTAGAGATGATGCACCTGTCAATATCTTTTGACCCAAAGAAAGAAAAGATTCAAAATATTCTAAATAATCCAAAAGATGTCTGTCTTGCATTTCCTGCTAAGTAGCTACATGTCTTTGATGGGAGAGCTGGTAAAGACAGGAAATTTCCCTTCCTGGATGAAAAATAATGCCTTCTTTCCATAATAAATAAATAAATAAAATAAAATTACTTGTAAGCTGCTGCTTCTAAGAAATTTTAACTTTAGAAACATTGACAGGTGGCAATTCCTAGACTGGAAATCACGTACTAGCTGTGGTCCTGCTGTCTTGAACCAACATGACTGCTATCGTCTGAAGCAGGTCCTTTGAGTACAATTAAACAGCTGACTAACTCTAGCTCTCCTCAGACCCTCCTCTGCATGTAACCAGTGTAATGAGAATCACCACAAAACAATGACAGTGCAGAAATGGCCACCACTTGGAAGGCCAGCTTCAGCTAGCCAAGTTACTCTGTCAAATATTGAGCATGACATAAATAATATTTATACCCAATACTTAAGAGTGAAATGATATCACTCAGTTCAGTATTGTAGTACTGAACACATGGAAAGAATCTAATGGTGCATCCAAGTATTGCTAGAGGGCAAAATCTCTACAGAAATTACTGCTAATAACTATTCACTCCTCTCTGATCATTACTACATTTAATACTGGCAGCTCAAAGGCAAAACTTTCAAATAGGAAGGAAATAAAAGCACTGTAGCTCACATCATCAGCATCATCTGGAAGAAAGCTTACAGAGTCATTAGGCAGCAAATTAACATTGTTTAGAAAAATTATGATGCAAATATGAAACATGATAATCAGCTACAGCTAGTAATGTTGGATCCTCAGTTTAGCTAATTGAGATCTGTAGATTAGACATATATATCCTGTCCTTCACTTTCTCCAGAGAAAAACTTTACCTGTGCTTCAGATGCACTGGAAAGGTCCCTGTGAAAGCCAAATTCTGTCCTAAGATCCACAGCACCAGTAGGAGTGAAGTTATTTCACCTACATGTGCTCTTAAGGCTGGTCAAGATTTTTGCGAGGCAGGGTGGCTATGTCTTTAAAGAAATTCTAAATTTTTAGAGTTTTGTAGGAAACAGGTTCCAGTTCAGTAACTTCTACATTAATTTGGCATTTCTACACTAATGGGGACAATCAACCTGGTTCTCACAGAAATGAGTTGGGCCTCACATACAAATCAATGAGCTTTGTCCACAAAATGTTGTTAACAAATGTGATCTGCTTGATAGTGTACGCTGGGATTTTTCTGATAGCTTCTTCACAATGAAGAAATTTTGAGAAAAGAGGGAATTCATCTCTATGATTTAATACCTGATTACAGGTTTGGAAAGCAAGGGAAGAGTGAGCCCCTTTCTGAGTTTTCAAAGAGGGTGTATATTGCCAGTGGAGCCCCAGAGGAACTTAGATTGAAGCCCATGCTATCTCACTCTTATCTGGCAAAACAAGTGTAGAATGAGGTAGCAAAATCTGATGAAATTAAGTGAGGCAATAAAATTACTTTGTAGAGTAGGAGAATCACTGCACAGTACTAAGTGATTGGACAATGAAATGGCAGAAGAAATTTGGTGCTGATAAAAATAAAGTAATGCAGACAAAGAAAGCCTGCCCCAAATACACATTGACTATCTGATTATTCAAACTGTCTATTAAAAAAACAGATAATTTTATGGAAATGATAGTTCATCACTCAGAAGTGAGTAAAGAAAAGAAATTGCTAGAAAAGAAATGGAAAACATCGTGTCACAATATAGATCCACAGTGTTCCCAAATCACAAAGAGCAAAAATTTCTGGTTGCAGCATCTTAAAGAACTGATGCAGCAGAACTAGAGAAAGTGCAGAGAGTGGTGATAAGAATGATCAAAGGTACAAATGTCTTCCATTTGAAGGAGATTAAATAAACTAGGACTCATCTGCATGAAAAAAGAGATAATTAAAAATGGTAGAATATGGGGCTGTGAAATTATCATTGGCAAGTAGATGATAAATGAGGCACCATTATTCACTGCTTTTGATAACACACAAATGAGAGGCCATCAATTGAAATTAACAGGAGGCAAGCTCCACCTAAATTATAATACTTTATTTTTCCCCCCCACTTTTCAATTCACAAAGTGTTATTAAACTGAGAGATAGCACCTCTGACTTAGAAAGGTGACACATGAAACAGATCACTGTATTTGGGCCAGTAGAAAAAGTAACATTATGTGCTTGTCCTGATATTAGGGTTTTCCTTAAGTATCCATGGCTAGACATAGCTGGAGACATTTTGTAGATCTAAAAAGACCTTTGACTTGACGCTCTTGCTGTTGTCCTTAAAGAGTAGGTATCATAAAATATTGCAGTTAGGTACATTTGCAGACTTTCTAGAACCTCTACAAAGGCTCAAACAGAACATTTCCATACCAACATGGCTGGCTTATGTGGTGGAGAGTTACTGGTGTTTTACTTCAAGCACTAAAGACTTTCCAGATAACTCCTATAGGACACCAAAAGTCCTCATGTGGTATAGTAACTTATTTCCTGATTTTTCTAAAAAGTAATTAGTCTTCAATCAAGGTAGACATGTTGTACTCAAGGGAAAACACTGACAGAGATACACTGTTTTGAATTTGAATACTCTGAGGATTTATTTCTTCATTTTATTTTTTAATGACAACTTTTCCTTAATTAACATCTGTATGCAACTCTAGTACTGCTCCTTTATGCCTCCTAGTCCATTTTTCTGGGACAGGCTTTACCACATGGGACTACAGAGAACCAAAATTCCTCTATTAGTGGTGCCTACCTTGCTAGGGGTTCCATGTCATACACAGCACAAAAGCAGTTCTCACTCCACCATCTGCTTTCCTTTTGAATTTCAAGATGTCTTATATCCAGAAGCCCTGAAAACTGGAATCATTATGGAGATGTATAATTTAGCATCAAAAGCATAATAGGAGCTCTTGGCTACCCTGACAGTAACCCATGTGCAGGTGCACAGCCAGAAAGAAAATACATGTAATTGATGAACTAAGCTTCTATTTCTGGTATCTGTCATTATTTATAAAGGGAATAATAATGGATTTATGCTGGAAAACAGCTTCACAGGACATGTTACTTCATTTTCCTAGATGCTGCCTATATGGGCATATTAAAACGGCTACTAGATATGAAGAGCTACTAAAAAGTTCCACAAATGCAGTATTAGAAAAGAGATGATCTCACTACAACATAGTGCTACACGTAGATTAAGGTTATGGTTCAGCTCTGTAAAATGACAAATTTATGATTTCTAGATTTGCAAATCTATTCTGTGTATTAAAAATAGCTTTTATTTTAGTGACAAAATTTATCGCTCCTTTTAACACTGCTAACACAGCCCAGATATGAGGAAAGAAAGGTTGGTTTTTTCTTCTGGAAAACCTGTCTTCAAGAGAACTGTTAACTAATTTTGAGCAATTAAGGTAGAGTCTGCCTTCAATCGCAAACAAACAGTTCAGGATGACATTAGTTTTATGTCACACTGAAATTTTATTACTGGTTATGATGAACAAGTTAGACAAAAAGCAGCTGGGATTTTAAACCCCAGGTTCTTTGTCGAGCTGACAGTTAGAAAAATCTTTTTCTTTTTTTTTTTCCCCTCCAACTGGACAAATTGCTACAGGATTCACTAGGAGATAAAAAAAACATGGAACTTTGGTTGAGATTTCTTTTCTTTAAAGAAGTATATTTAAAGACAAAACAAAATAAAAAATAAATGTAAGAAAAGTCTTCTAGATTACATCCAATCCTCCAATTCACCCTGATATCAAAATCTATTATCTGAGCTGCTGTTACTTTTGGTCACTATGTGGTCAGTTCCTAGAGATTGCTTTACCCGCCCAGCTACATGTGAGCAACAGAAAGACTTCTTTGACCTCAAAGGACACAAAGTGTCCTGAGAGTGCAGCATCTGAAGCAGTCAATAATATAAAAAAAGTTCTAAACTTTCCTATTGGATGGGAATGAGTGGAAGAACAATTTAGAATTCAGTGGATCCTTTTTGCTTTTACTTTTTCATTCCCTTTTCTATCTGAAGTGAAGCCAACAAAACACTTTGAATTCTCTCCCATGTATGTTCTTGGTATTAAGAAACAGACCCCATTTGTTGTTGAGTGATCCCCTAATAGGCATCTTTCCTGTTCTGTATTGCTAAGAGAATATTTTCCCCTTGACATATGGTTCTTGTTATGCTGTAATTTATTGGTACACAGCTATTTGGTTGTTTAAAAAAGTTATTTTTATTACCCTTCAGAAAGGTCATGTATGATTATTCTTGTCACTCTCTTTAATGAATACAGGTGGCTGGGAACTTAGGTTAAATAAAAAAACTAGCAGTGAAATCTTAATTTACTCATACTTAGAAGGAACAAAGAGTGTATTTGTAAAAACACAGCACAGCTCTGAGGCAGTTACTCTGCTTTCAGCCTACAAGTTACTCCCTCTGCTGCTGTACATCTCTCAGACATCATACTCCATTGCATGACAAATGGAGTCAAAATCAAGTCAAAAGTTTTCTAGTGTCATGTAATGGTTTAATTTTACTTCTTAACTCAGCAGTGTTAGTTCTAAGATTTATTTTTGTCTGTAATTTATCCTTTTTCAGATGAACGTAGGCTCTCTTTCATACAGGGAACTTGTACAATATTAAGTACCATTTAAGCCCTTTGTACAATAATTTTTAAGTGTCTAAATTCAAAAATCTATTGAGATTTCTAAATTTAAGTAAAAAACCTAGCCTACCTGGATAACAATTGCTCAGGAAATACAAATATTTCCAGTGAAAATTCATTAATTCCCCGGCTTGTTTCAGGAAGTTCGGTCTTAAAATGCCCATTTGAAAAGCCTATCACATAAAAGCCTAGGTTAAAGAGCCAATTATAACATCTCAGTTCTGTGTGTTTGCTTTTGCATGGGGCATTATTTATACTTAAAATATAAGATGTTTACTGTGAGGGGTCTTGATATGCCATCTTAGATAATATGAAACAAAATAGGGAAATGCCCATGAAATATCTTCAAAAATATAGTAGAACCATTTGTACACTGTAGTTTTAACAAGAATCACAGCACAGAATTGTAGTGGTTGGAAGTGACCTTTGGAGATCACCTAGTACAACCCACCCATCAAAGCAGATTCACCCAGACAGGGATCCATCCTGGACAGGGATGCATCTAAGCGGGTTTTGAATAGCTCCGGAGAAAGAGACTCCACAACCTCCCTGGGCAGCCTGTTCCAGTGCTCTGACACACTCAAAGAAGTTTTTCCTTATGTTCAGATGGAAATTCATGTGTTCCACTTTGTGCCGGTTGCTCCTTGTCCTGTCACTGAAAGAAGTCTTGACACATGTCCTTTAGATAATGATAAGCATTGAGGAGATCCCCTCTCAGCCTTCTCTTCTCCAGGCTAAACAGATCCAGGTCTCTCAGTCTTTCCACTCAGCCACTGTCCTTCTTCCTGTAACAACATGAGCACACAAGACACTCTGAATGCACTCCTTATGGCAATGGCTACCTAGTGACATTTCTCTACCCAAGATGGTTTTAGTGACCCCACACAGATAGCTTTGCACTTTGTTCTTCCTTGCAGACATGAAATCAAACACAACAACAAGGTGCAGAGCACATATGGTCCTACTTTGAGTTTATGAGCTTTTTATTGCAATCAGGCAGCACATTTGTTTAGCACATGTAGCTGAGAATGAACATATTTATCTCTTAGGCAGGATTAATCGGACCCTACATCTATGTCCTTTTCCATACTTTTATTGCTCTCATATATCATGGGAGCTTCCGCAAGAAGTCTAAACACCTACAGAGTAAAGCATGCTGAGCATCACCTCATTCAAGATTTTGATAACAGTAGCCAATGTAAGAAGAGTAGCAACTTCCTCAGTTAAAAAAATAAATAAATATGTGAACACCTGTCCTGGTTTGCGGTAAAACAGAACCAATTTTCTGTTTTGTAATTTCACTTTTAGCTGAGCCTCTTCTAACTAATTAAACTCCAAATTTAACAGCATATTGTTCACAAACTGTTCACTCTCACAGTGATAAGACCTGATTATACTAAGGAATGGTGTCCAGAGAGGCCCTTGCTTACAGTTATTGCTAGAACAACCAAGGTCAGGTGACATCATTATTTCCTCCATTGGAGGGTCAGAAGCAGAAAAGCGTAGAGGGGTCACACCTGTAGGGAGGAACAGACAGGACAGGTGACCCAAAACTGACCAACAGAGTATTCCATCCCATCTGCATCATACTCAGTATAAAAGCTGAGAGATCAAAGTGTCAACCCTCTTTCTTTAATGGCCAATGTCCAAGGAGGACCCTGTCTATTCATCTGCCTTTGATCCTAATCCAAGCATTCTTGACTCCAGTTCTGGAATCCAGTTCCAGTCCATCACCGAGTCCAGTCTGTGACTCTTCCCTGTGCCTGCTGGTGATGTCATTCTGGGAGCTTGATACAGTATTGTATATGCTGTATATACATATTTTTTTACTTTTTCAATTTTATTTAATTTTCTAATTATTTTTTTTTCATTATTTATTAGTTTTCTCATTAGTTTAGTTGTTTTCCTAAAGTCATTAATCTCATTATCTCTTCCTCTTTTTCTCTAGAGGGGGGAGGGGGGGGCCCATCTGTCATTCTGATTGGTCAATCCAGCCAAAACCACGACAGCACCCTTGCCTGTACATCACTGAAGGCTTTAACAGTCCAGATCTCTTCTTATCTTGTTTGTGGGATTAAGAGCAACTGGAAAGAAAAGACAGTGAGACAGGAAGACAATGTCTGCACTCTTCATGACTGTGTAGTCACTCTCTGAGGAAAGCCAGAATGGAAACCTGGTTCCTTGGAACAAAACTCATGCCAGATCTCAAAATTTGGTGGAAAAGCTTATGACTGCTGTTATTTTTAATGTTTTTGTGTGCCAGCAGGATGTTCCTCATGGGCCATGTGAGTGAGTTAGTTGCTAGGCAATGGATATTAAAACTACATTTTAAGTCCAGTCTGGATTCTTCTTCCTCCAAATAAGACACACAAAAATGTCATCTTATTTGGAAAAACAGGTTTGAGCTGGGACCAAGACACTTACTTTTACCTTCCAAATTTTGACGTTTGGATACAAGGTTCCAAAATGTTTGTTGCTTGTTAATTGTTGGCTTTCTTTGGTAGAAAGACCTCAAAAGTACGAAGTGAGAAGAGAACAAAACAAAACAAAACAAAACAAACAAACAAACAAAGCTACTGCTCTAACTGAAAAAGAAACTGGGTAAAAACTGTTTTCCCTCATTGCTGCAACCACTCTTCCCATGCTGCTTCCAAGCTTATCTTTTCCAACTTTCTCACACTTTTTTCACAAACCTACTTTACCCCCAGCCGTTCCCACCATATGAATATTTCTCCATGTATTTTTCTAGGTCTTTAATTCACAATGAAGAGTCTGCTCAGCTGAAGTGAGAAGGAAAAGGGACTGTTAAATTTGACCTAGCAATTCTCTTCACTCTTACATAAGTTATTTTTCTGAAGTTCTTGTAGGCTGTGTGTTATTAGATATGACGGAATAGTTGAAATTGGAAGGGACTTCCATAGGTCCAACCACTATGCTCAAGCAGGGCCACATACAGCCAGTTGTTGAGGACCATGCTCAGAAGGATTTTTAATATCTCCAAGGATAGAGATGCCAGAACTTAGCATATTCTCCAACATATTGTTGTGCTGAAGTTGAAAAAACAAGAAAACTGAAGATAAAAAATATTTTGCTCCTGCATATAAATAATTGTCAATCTCTTATGTCAGGTCCTGAAAACAGAATAATATAATAAGAAAAACAGAAGCCAAGGAATAGCACAACAAAATCTGGTGACAGCAAACTATTGGAAGTAAAAACTACATCCACAACAGTTTATGTATCTTTCCAGAACGATCATTTTAAAAACAAATTTATATCAGTAAATGCAGGAGCGCATCAGCTTTGTGAAAGTTATAGCATGGTTTTAAGTTCTTTACCCTATACAGAAGTAGATCTGAAGGGGAAAAAAAATCCTACTAAATAAAGCACTGATAAATCTTTTTTATTCATACCAGATGTACTAAATTGTTTCAGTTAATATGTAGAACAATGACAAACAAAAAAAAAATGGGGATCTTCCACTTAGTATTTCCCAGGCAAAGCATTTCAAGGCTTTCAATTCAAAGTGTTTCCTTTTGACATTTATGAGGCAAAATATCTCAGTCTTTCACTTTGCAATGTGTTTTTTTTTTCAAATTTTATTTCATTTATCGTGTGGAAATATCCCATACCAATGCACAAAACACTTTCTTCCATCTAAAATGAATATTTTCTGACTTTTCAATTAATCAAAGTAACCTGCAGACTCCAAGTACTGCAGGCAGTAAATGCTAGACCAGTAGAGGTCTACCCTCCTGTGTTTCTCTCACACTTTTTCTTTATTTATTTATATATATTTTTTTTTAGGTACCTATATTTAATGGATAAATAGGTCACTTGTGTAGGATTGTACTGAGATATCCAGTGTCACTCAGTGATGTTTTTACTGGTTACTACATGAAGAAACATTCAGAACTGGAGCCAATGTGCTGTGTTTGGTTGATTGGGGGTTTTTTTATTGCCTTTTTTGTTATTGCTGTTGTTGGTTTTATGGCTTTTTTAGTCTCTTCCTTTTAAAATTAAGAGTAAATAGTGAAATATAGTTTAAATGATCAAAATTATTTCAGATTAAGTCTACTGTAAAATAATTTGGCAACTGACTTAAAATATATGGAGCAAAGTAAGGAACATTTTAGTCTGTTTTGCATAATCAACATCAAGTGCTCATAGCATCAGATAGAAACTTAAGTTGTATTCTCTGTGTGCAGCTCACTTTAGTCTAAGCTGTAGTGCATTACTTTAGATATTTAGCCACATTCATGCAATCTGATCCTGTGATGATGTTGATGCTTACAGCAAAATGGAAATACAATTTCAAAGATCAGAACAAAGATGATGGGCAAAATAAGTCAACTTGAGGGGAACCATGGAGAAATCTTGGAGTTTTCATATAATGCTTTAACTTTGATCACAGAGATCAGAGTGTTCTACTGGAATCGCAAATTGGGAATAGTTTAAAATATTTATCTTAAATGGAACAGGGTAATAAAAAACAGCCTTCTATAACATGTACTTGCAAGTGTATTTGGGGGAAAACATCATAAAAGCTTGTTGATGACAAACTCTTTAATTAGGTATGCAGCAGCAGAAAATTAGGTAGCTTTTACATATTTAAGAGGTTAGAATATTAATCAGGGAAGAGCTTATTATTATTGTCAGACCAGAAAGGATGCAGACAGAATAGTTAAACAGAGATTAGCCAGAATACATTTTCGAGTGTAAATCAGTCTGCAAATACATCAGTTTCAGAGCTAACCAATATTTATGGTACCAGATAAGTCAAATTGTACTACTCGTTATCAAAAGGGACAAGCATTCTCTTCAAGCTCTTGGCTAGCAAGCCCACATGATAGCAAAACATTAAAAAAGCAGCCATCTTCTCTCTGTTCAGCACAGGGCAAGAGAAAGTGCAAGCCCCATGTAATAGATGGTATCTGCATGCCTGAGCCTAGTACTAGATAGACGCAAAACTCATCAATAAAGAGCATGGCAAAAACAAAGTTGATTCAGACAGCTCGTGAGGTACCACAAACTCAGTTGGCTGGTGATTGCCCCAGGAGCACATCTGCTGCTGAGAGCAGCAGGGACAAAGCAGGTGTCAGTCATGAGCTGCCCCTGGCTTTCTCAGGATGGACACCTCTACTATACAGCAGCACAGAAGATGGTGTAAGCATCACTCCTTCAGGTTACTGGCTAATGACTTCTGTATGTTGGAGAGCAACTGGTGTAGAGGATCATTTAAAGGGAATAAGACAGGCCATGAACATATGGTCTCAACATCCCTTCCTGGGGATAATTTGCACTGGTGAAAATGGGGCCATGCATTTTGCCATAAAAAGTTAATTGCCCTAGCTGTCTGAAGGGAGAACAATGTATAGTTTGAACTGTTTCTTTTCCTTTGCTTTCAACAAGTTTCTCATCCATTGCTTTTGAGAGGCATAACCCTCTTCAGATTGGTGAGTATATTTTTTTTTGGCTTTTGAGTAGTTAATGTTTCTGCTATGCAGTTAGGAAGGATCCAGCTGTTAAAAGCCTTTAATTGGTGAGTCTGCACTTCTTCTTCCCCTAAAGGCTAGCAAAAAATACATAATCTCTTAGCAATACCAACAATAGCTGCAGATGTTATTTAAGTAAAGGTGAAAACAGATAATTATGATTTAGTAAAACAACTAATTCAGGGAATAAGCACACCTTGATCTGTGAAACTACAGTGGGATACTTAGAATTTTCCATGCTGCAATACAATGATTTGCTGTTAACATTATCTTGCATTTCTTCATTAGGACCCAGACTATTGGGAACTACATCACCAGTAACTTCCAGAATTGACCTGGAATGCTGTGATTTATTTCCCTTGATTATGCTAGAGCTTGAAATACAGTTGGATCCATCAGTACCTTCCAAACTTCCCTTGACATGATAATTTGAGACTTCCGCAAGTTTCAGTGCACTGAAACTGATGTCCAGGCAGCAGTGGCTGAATTCCATCTTATTTTCAGTTAACATGTTACCTTAAGTTATATAAAAAATTCAGCCTTTCTCTGACAGACATGACATTAGTTCCCTACCTGGAATTCTTTGCATCATTACCAGTTGCAAATCCTGTAGCAGCTTGAGTTAAACTTTTTAGTGGAAGTTTGAACTGCTGTCTGTTGTACAAGCATACAAGACTACAGTAATCTTCCTGCTGCCTGGCTTGAAATTAAGCTCAACACTGTTCATGTTGTCCTCAGGTTTTCTCTGTGAAAACCTACTTTAATTTGTTACCACCTAATGACATTGCCAAGACTGCTTCGGGAAGGTAACTGACAGAAAGAAATTAAGTCTAGGGGCATAAAAGAAGATATGAGAAGCATTTCAGAGTTGTGGGAGCAATTAATTAATGACGTGTTTCTGGAAGATGGGTGGTTAATTCCCCAGGAAAAATGTCTCCTGTAACCTGTTGGCCTCACACTTCCTGCAAGACAAGCACTCACCCCACATCATCAGCTCTTTTCAGCTCCTGCACACTGCTTGCCAAAGAGAGACTGATTATTGTCTGACAATGTAGGGGGTGTGTGCAAGATGATCTATAACACTGCCATGTCTTCCTTGGCTCCTGCAAGGCAGAGCAAAGGAATCTCCTCTTTCTGCTCTCATTCCCTGAAGTATCTTGAAGGCCAAGCCCCTGGGACATCTAGCTGGCCTGGGCAAAGACACATAGTACACAGAGTCAGATTCACCTAAGTCAGATTCTCATCCACCTCAGTCTTACAGGCTGACAAGATATAAATGAAGTCTGTATATCAGGTAAGAGTTCAGCACCTATTTTAAATATTTACTGGATTATGAAGAGAGAAAACCATAACATGAGTTGTTAATAACTTCACTGCAGTCTTAGTTGAGAGGTAAGGATTTCTCCCTCAAGTAGCTGCTCAGTACTTAGGCTAAAGGCATATCCCAACAAATCTTACTTCTGACAGGACAGAACTTCCTTGCTGTGTCCTTTCCTTTAAGTCTAGCCCACCATCTGGGCATGTGTTCCTTCAGAGACATAAGGGAGCGTGAATGATGTCTCAGGGTGGGTATCTCTGAGGAGTGTTCACTGCCTGGCAGATTTAAAGCATGTGTCGAGAACGCCCTTTCCTTGCAATATGCAGGACCTCTGTATATAATGACCTTTATGTCACTTGGTGTTTTTTAGTATCAAGAGACTGATGCAGCAATATTCTTGTATTTATTCAAGAATAAATGAGAATTTATATTAAATGGAGAGCATTACTGATGTTCTGATTCCCCCATCCCTTTGCATATGGCTACCAAATGCACTATGATCATAAATCTGTTTTTGTAAATTGTTCCACATTATGCAGTAATTTACCCTTCATCTTTCCCCACCATGCTCCTCCTGTCCCTTAGACAAAGTAAGACACAACATGAATATTCAAGTAAGTAACTAAGTGTCACAGTAGCCTTCCATGTACCTATTAATAAAAGTGCTCTGACAAAGCACTGTACCCAACAGACCTAATGGTAGTTTGTAATGCCAAAGCTGTGTGCTTCCCATCAATGCCATACAACAAGCCAGAAATTACATAAATAACTTGGCAGTTGGAATCTCTCTATCTCCCTGCTTTGGCATAATCAGTTCTGTCACATTTCCTACCTACAGATTAGTGATCCAATCTACATAAAGATATAATTAGAAATTTTAAAAAATTCATTAAGAAGGACACAAGGAACTGAAAAGCTTTGTTCTTCACAAGCTCTGCCTTTCTCAAAAGCTACTATGTCAGCTATGCTGATTTTACAAATCAAAATATAATATCTCTAACTGCCAGTATTGCAAACCCAACGCAGAGTGGAAAACTGAACTGCATTCTTTCTCCATCATCAGAAATAGAAGTCCTGTAATCCTGAGCTGATAGGCTTATTAATGATGTGTGAAGCAAGACTGAATCCAGCTCAGCATTCCATGGCTGTATAGGTTCTGCAGTGCTAACAGTGGTAAAATCATCATTACAGATATTACTAAAAAAATCCCCAAATGTAATTCAAAGAAACACAGAGGGAGTCAACATATTGAGTATAATGATCTACAATCCCTCTACTTGATATCATCACATTTTACTTAGCAGTTTGTGTGTGTGTTTAATTATTGTATTTATACAGAAATAAAATGTAATTTAATGACATTGATTTCCTTGGAGAGTGAAGCTATGTTTATAATAACCTTGGAAGAAAGCAAAAAGGCACTCTGAAATAACTGAGCAATAGCTAGTCAGGATCAGAGACTGGAGCAAGAATTCAACATGCTGAGAAACTGGAGAAAACGTCCAAATAGATTATCTTAATCTTTGGGAATCAGGAAGTCATGCAGAAGCTGTGAAGTTAAATGTGAAAAGACTCTTAATCAGTATAAAAAAGTCTGTATAATACTGGTGCAGGGCTATGGCTCATACATTTGAGATTTTGCAATTTCAATTGTGTAAAAGAAAGAAAAGAGATGCATTACTTGAAGAATGCCAGCCTCAAATTATTATACAACAGAATAATTTTTTTCCTGTCTCTTCTTATGCTGATGCATTTATGGCTGACTTTGGAAGGAAAATCTTATGGGATTATTCTTCTCTTATTTCTTCACCTTGGATCTATCTGTAAAACAGTGCTGTGGGAATGTCAATGGCTGTTTGCTTGTCATTGAAGAAATAGTAACAGACCATCTGAATTCACAGTTTTGCATTACAAAGCACAATATTTAAAGGATTAGAATATAATTTCCAGATATTTTTTTTAAAAAAGGAGTCTGGCAGTCCAAGAGGAATACACTAGATAGCGCCAATTTTAGTCCAATTCTATCCCTAAATAAATGTCATACTGTGAATAAACAACTTGGATGTTATCCAAGAATAAAAGATCATTAACAGTGATTGTGCTATATAAGCAAATCAGAAACCCTGATATTGATTTAAATAGGACAAAAGTGCTATGCACGATTAGAAGTAAAACTTAATAATGAGTCTTTTTATATTTAAATTATTCTGTATTGGGATTTTGCTTCAAATGGAAATGTTTCATGCATCACTCTATCTCCTTAGTAAGGAAATGGTACTGCTTTCGGGTCA
Organism: Pedionomus torquatus; assembly: GCA_013398155.1. NCBI lineage: Eukaryota > Metazoa > Chordata > Aves > Charadriiformes > Pedionomidae > Pedionomus > Pedionomus torquatus. Next base: position 106,799 of record VZRU01003017.1, read on the forward strand.
AGCTACTATATAAGTCTAGTCTTCAAGCTGGTTCAACTTTCAATTATTTAATGCTGAGCAACATTCTTTTCTTCTTACCATGACAATAGTAATGACTTTGTGTTCATTATGTTACCCAAAATACCAGATTGTGAATAGAAATATGCATAGGGAATGTAATAATATCTTATGTGGTATTATCGCTTTTTGTTCATACCAGTTACTAAGTATTTCTACTTTCCAGGCAAAATTACCTCCAGTTGCTCTCCTGAGTTAGAATCAAGGGCATCAGAAAAGGTTAAAATAAACAGAGCTGACTATTCACCTCTTTTCACTCGTTTAGATTATAGCAGTGGCTATGCAGTTTCCAGGTGGAGTCACAAGCCACAGTTCAGCAATCTTGAAATGCTGGTTTAAGCCCCCCTGTGGTGCTGAAAGAAAGATAATAATGGCATACAGTATTCTACTGCTGTAAATTAGCACCAGTAGTTGAAATTTGTTCATTAACTTTGTTCCTGTGATTATGACAGCAGACCAGGTACACTTTATGACATTCTGGTGTTATGTTTTACCAAGTACTGTAGCTTCTTCCACAGGTGACATCAAAGCAAAAAATTGTTATATGTGGTTTTGCACATGAGAGAAATTCAGTTGCATGTACACATATTTTCTGATTAAATTTATACTGGTAGAAAATCTCTGCAGCGGCTGCTTAGATGTTCAGGACTGTGAATTGGGAGTCACCATCACTGCCACAGGCTGTGTTTAGTGTTTGCTGTAGAAGAGTAGGGAACTAAAGTGAAAACCCAGTCATTTGCAGCAAAGGCAGGTTGAACACCAGACAAGCATCTGTAACACCAGTAAGCAGGCTGCCATCAATGGGCTGCCATCCACTAAAGTCAGACAGATGAACACACCCCACTCCATCCTAGTAAAATTCTTTTTTCTTTATTGCATTTCACAAATTGAGCCAAAGACAGATTATTTTGAGTTGGGTCTAGAATTCTAGTCCCTTCTGTTCCAGGCAGATGGGGCCATGGTTATTCTCCCTACTTCTGAAGAAATAAAGTCTTTGCCTGCTCTGTTCCTCTAGGAACATTGTTCTTGACGCTCAACCCTCTTGTGCTTAACAACCTTTTAAAAGTAACCTGGGTGTACTCATAGCTGATTTATCCTTATGTAGTTTTGTGCTAACAATTCTTTAGCTCAAATGACACCTCCTTTTCCCTTTGTTTTTAGCACACACTAAAATTTAAAATGAACAGTCATGTATCATCTACCATCTTCCAGTCCGTAAGCTTAAAATCTCAGCTTTCCATGTTTCTTCTGACAGAATAAATTCTCCTCTCTTCTGCTCATCCTACAGACCCACTCATTTGCGCTCATACTAAAGCTTTCTGGGCGGGTGAACAAACTTGTACTGCATAGTCCTGCTTTCCCAGTGGCACTCTTGTTTTCTAAATGTTGTTAACCTTCGGTACTTACAGATTGCATTGGCTCTCTGCAGTGCTACATCACATTGATGGCTTAAAGTCAGGCTTTCATCAACCAGAGTACCCAGGTTTTTCTTTTCTTACAGTTCCAATAGGCAAGACTCAGCTTGTAGCAGAAATTTTTGGTATAAGCCCTTCTGCATGTGGCCTTGCATGTCGCAGCGTTAACATTTCACTTCATTTCTATTAATGAGGCCAATCATCACTTTTTTCAATATTGCTCACCATATCAATATTGCTAGCTTCCAACACAACATTGTTAGCAGATTTCATGAAAATGCACTCACATTCTTCCTGTTAGAATCTAATGAAAAATAAGTGAAAGAAGTGTAAAGCTCCAGATGACCATGTCTACCTGCTCTATAAGACTGAATACATTCTGGTAATGCTTTACTTTATTTACAAGTAACAGCAATGATTATTTCCTGGTTTACTCAGTACACAATATCTAAGAGCATGTATGGAAGTAAACTGTGTACCTCTGCATTATTGTAAGGCTTACAGGACAGTGAAGAGGGTGATCCACAACTAAAGACTAATGGGTACTGGCTAAGTACTTAAGTTTTTCAAGGCATTAAAAATGAGATAAAAGGAATGTTGTTTACTTTTTCTGCTTTCTACTTAGAGCCAACTCTCAGCTAATAGCCAATGGCATTAATTCCTGGTTCTTCTAAGATTTTGTAACATTAACCAGTAGACAGATGCTCATATAACATACAGTCATCAGAACAACTAGCATTGGTGGTACCAAGGCTAGCAACTTAATCTGAAAAACTAAGGAAAGAGTATCAGAGGTCTGCAATGCAATACAACTGGCAATCCACTCCTCTGCATCTGGTTCAGGACCTAGAGCATGGCTGATAACTCTGTAGCAGAAACTCTGCTCTAGCACATCAGAGAAAGGGGGAAGGTTAGTGGTGCCTTTTGTCCAGCAGCATCAATAGTCAATTCTGTGTTTGTGACACCTGAGCCCTGACTTTTCTCACTCAGGTTGGACATGGTCAGGTTGACTGACCTGTCCACCCTTCATTATTTCTACATCTAAAGCAAATAGAGCTCTGAAATGAATCTGTTCTTAGGAGGATCTCAGAGACAGATGCTGCAGAGACATTGCTGTGATTAACCTTTCTGGCCACTAAGTACCTCTGATGCTCCTTGTAGAACTAACAGAAATTCACAAACAAACCTTCTGGAGAAAGGAAGAGAATCCAGTGACATTTCTGATAGGCAAGAGAATGATGTGGCACTGTAGGACCAAGCTGTCCTCCTTGGCAAAAAAAGACAATTCTTATGTAGGTTCTCTGCTATGACATGAAGAAAGTAAAGGGGCGCTTTCTTTAGGATGATATTTCTCTGTCCTCTTCTGATCCTTTAAATGTGTGTGCCTGGGGAAATGAGATCTGGGAGAGAAAGTAAATTTTGAAGAAGTCTGGGGAGAAAACTTTTTGAAACCAGGACCATGTACTTTTATTTATATTGCAGAAAATTCCAGCATGTTTGTATTGAGTATTTTTTTCCTCAAGATCACAGCAAAAGAAAAAAAAAAAAAGAAAAAAAAAAGAACATAACGTAGTATTCAGACACTGAAGATGTGTATACTTGCAGACTGACATTAGTCCAGCTGAAAAACTGCAGACCTTAAGCACAGTTTGTTTCAAGACTCTTGTGCCCATTTTCTGCCCTCTTGTTCCTTTATGCACTGTGATTTATTCATGATGCAATTCCAAAAGGAGTTGGAAACAAAGTGTTTTCATTATCTTCCTCTGGTGAAAAAAATCAATTAAAAACATCCTATTTTTGAATAGAAATGTATTCAAACTGAAAAAGTTGAGTTTTGGCATTCAAAATGTTTTTTCAATACAGTGTTTCATGCAGTCCTAATTTGAGCCCATTGACATGGATTCATTTGGGTGGCAAAGAATCAGATCCCAGCTTTAGTGCTATATATATAAAACATAGTCCTTTGGAAAGCACAGTGCCCTTTCCACAAGGAAAGTAGAGCATTAGTGTGGTGCCAGAGATAAGGCAGAGCCAGCTGTGTTCATCAACTCTAAGAGAGTGAATATTGGTTTTGTTCCTCAAAACAGTCATGGGCATGATGTGTGCATAGTGAATTGCAGGCACATTGGAGGATTGCAGTTCTCTGTCCCTCGTCTGATACCCACAACCTCATTACTAGCTCATTCATGTAGTACTTCACATTTTTACTTGTTCTGTTTATGAGCATGAATTGCCACATTTCAACCTCAGAAGTACTTATGGCATATGACTTGTTTTATTGATGAGCTGTTCTTGTTGCAAGGCTTCTTCTCTGTGCTTTAATGGTGTTTGGGCAGTAATTGCTGCCTGGGCAGTACCTTTAACTGTAGGTCAGCAGTGAGATAGCTGGAACCATACTCACGTCCTACTGTGAAAAAACACATGATGTCAGCTAACCAAATTTTAGGGAGGAAAGGACTATCTCTTTCAAAAATAAATATGCATGAGGAGTAACTGTGAAGACAAGGAATTTGCTTGTGGGGGTAGTCCAAAAGCCTTGCAAAATTGCTATACTTATAAGACTGTCTTATGTTTTACTACTATAAAGCTGTAGTGTTTAAAATGTTATCTTTGTGACACAAAAATAAACTGCTGTTTATTTTAAATCCTGATTATTAATAAATGGAAATTCTGGAGGAATCATGAAGCATTTTGCTGTCATGTAGTTGGACAGCTGGATTCTCATTTTATTCATGTTTCTTCAACTTCATCTTTGAGCAAAAGCAGAGACATACACTCTTGGCATGAGTTTACATTCTTAAGACAGTAAATTTGTACAAAAAGCTGCACTGCCCTGTGCTCTGCCCACTTTAATACACCCAAAAAGGAAATATCTAACTGCAAAGATAAGCAATATTGTTCTTTCTAGGGTTTACAACTTCAGAACAAGTCATCAGCCTGGCACAATGGCTAACACACTAACTTTCTTTTAAAACTGAAAGTTGACCACTATCTATTTGTCTTCCATATTTTGCTTTTCTAAAATTGCAGCATCTAGAACTGAAGACTATCCTTCTGAAAATCTCCGTCAGTGCAGAAAGGGAGTCTTAACTGAAATATTTCCTGAGAAACATTTTCTAAGAGAAAAACTTCATCACTGGTAACACAATTTCAATCTCTTTTAAGATCATCTGTATCACCAACACCTTCAAGAACAGTAGGATAATTCCTTGTCAATCCAAGCAAGTCACAGTATGAACATGTTAGTAATCAGCTTTGTCATATATTCCAGTGTCAATGTTGCATTTCCCAACAGAGGTTATGAAATGAATGCAATCTGCATAAAACATACAAAAATTGGGCTACGCCCCTCTTCTGAAGATAGAGCTTGTACTCTCTTCCACAGTTTTAGCTGAATGTATCTGATTATTCAGAAGACAGAATCGTTCACATGTTTAGACAGTGTACAAATACAACAAAATTATAATCCCTAATTTGTCAGTTTTGGTTGTCAGAATGCATCTTATTGGTCCTTCCAATACTTTAAAAATTGAATGTAGTTAGTCCATTCCCAGCCAGACCCTCTTGCCACTAAGACACCTGCAATATAACACAAAGAAAAAATACTCCAGCAAAATGGATCAGAATTTATTTTTTTCTCTTGCATGTTCTACAAATGGAAGGCAGCAAGTATCTTGATTATCGGTTTCCAGTAATAACCCTAAAACCTTGCTGACTCAGTGGCATTGCCACTCAATGACAGCTGAGTGGCAGCTCTTAAACAATGACAGCTCTTTAGCAATTTATGGCAGTGTACCAAGCTCCCAAGAAGTGAAGCACTAAATTCAGTTAACATCAGGTATGCCCTCAGTCCTCACTGCCTTCAACCTTGGAAAAAATGTTGTTTTTCCCAAGGAATTCCCATGTGCTTGAAATTCTTCAGAAAATCACTGGCAATCTATGCATGAACCAAAGAATTTGAAGTAAAAAAGTAGAAGTGTATCTGGCTTCAGCAAAACTATCATCTCCAAAGTGAAAGAGCTCATGCACAATAGGTTGAGAGATGAAATCAAATCATGGCACATCCCAGAATTAAAAGACAAAGAATTATTAGGACTACTTCCTAGTCTGCCACTCTGCAGATTTGCAACAGCAAAGAGCTTTCTCTATCACAGCAACTGACACCACCCACCCTCAAAAGCAACCTGAAGATTCCAGTGGTAAAATTCAATTTATTTTTATGAGGGAGGGAGAAATAAAAAAACACAAACCACAAACAATTGTGTAGTCTATTTTAGGAATAACTCTAAAGACTATATTTAGTGTGTTCCTCGTTGTATACCAGTAGAAGATGCTAAGTGTTTGGGTTTGGATTGTTTTTGTTTGGTTGGTTGGTTGGTTGGTTTTGGTTTTTT